>CANUEP010086648.1:0-54377 GCA_947857235.1 Jatropha podagrica
AGGAAAATATTCTTATTCACACTATCATACGTATAGGTACAGAGGTATTTATATACTTTCTAATCTAACAAAGTGATAAGGATAAATCTATTTAATCTTATCTCTAATCTATTTAACCTTATCTCTAATCTAACAAAGTGATAAGGATAAATCTATTTAACATTATCTCTAACTCTAACAAAGTGATAAAGATAAATCTGTTACAATAATAATTATCATCTAAAAACAAATTAATTCTAATATTATAACATGGTAAAATTGTTCTGGCTAACAAAACATAATTTCTTTTATTTTTGATTAGCTTTAAATGTTTGATTATAAAATGGACTGGTGTTTTATTTTTGACATCAATAAACAATATCCTATCATTTTTGTTTTATAAATAAACAAACCACTATATTATTTTAACAAAATATAATTTTTAGCAAAATTATTTAAAGTTTATTTTCTTTAGATATTTAGGCCATCAAAGTTCATATGTTAATTATGTTTTATATCAATTTGCAGAAGTTTCACTTTGTAATAAAATATTTTTTTCCATAAGCTATTTGAATAAATTATTTATTCACTATACACAATTTGCTATAGAAGGTTATTGTAATATTTGGTTAAATTCTTAGTTTGATTTTGATTTACAGCATTTGGCTAACTTTGACAAAGTGTTCATGAAAAATGTGGCTGATTTGGTCCGACTCTGAAACTGTTATCTAGTCTGTCATTTAGACCCTGGTATATTCACAAAGCAAATATTTGAACTTCTGAAATTTGTTAAAGTAATTACTCAATATAGAGCCTTTGGTTAAATTTTATTTCTCTGATATTGGAACAAATACATGAAAATCAAAGATGTGTAATGGGAAACTTTATAAGTTGTCTTGATATGATGTATTCTCATTCATAATTTTGTATTCTGAAATTTCTTGTATAGCTCCCAACTAAATTCATTTGTTCTTCGTGATTCTTTATGACAGCCTCCAACTGAAGAGGTCAAGAAGGACCTCACCGACAGAGATGTCAAAGAGGGCTTTGACATTACACTTACAAAGCACAGGGGCCAGGTGTGTATTCACGCCTAAGAATAAGATGCCATTGCTTCTTTTGATGAATATTATTGAGTAATATTATTTTTCAATTTTCATGAGTTGTGAATGTTATTTGTATTATTGAGCAGATATTGGAAATAAAGGATTCATGTAGTCGACCCCAGTTAGTTTGGGACTAAGATTTAGTTGTTGTTATTGCTGTGAGATGTGAACATTAATGTGATCAAAATCTAGTCAAGTCCACATACATGTGATTCCCTTTTTTTTTTCCTACTGAGATGAATTCCTAATTCGCTCTTAGCTAGCTTATTTATTTTCTTTTCTTTCCTTGTTTTTCTTTTGCAGTATGCTCTACGAAAATTGTATCATGAAAGTCCAAGGCTCATATGTGTGCTATACACGTCACCAACCTGCGGACCTTGCAGGACTCTGAAGCCAATTCTTAGCAAGGTATGTTTTTCCCAATATGGTAGGCGTTATTCAAATCTCAATCCCAGCATATGTTGGCTTGCTACGTATATTTTCAACATTATTCAATTTGAGTTTATAACTTATGAGGCATACTATTCTGCCAATTCTCTATATTTTCAACATTACAATCCCACTGGAGTTGTAACGGGAAACAATGTTGAAGTCCAGTTGTTCTTATGCAGCAAACAAAGAGGAAAAAAAAAAAAGAACATGATAAAGGTGGGCAATGAATTATCCAAATAAAGTTACCAAAAGTGTGAAGGAAATTGTTGGAGGTCTCTTGCATATGACATATAATTCATTCATGTTTTTTTTATTAAGTAAAATTTGTTATGTCTTACCTTTTCTTTTAATGTATTTCTTTGGTGTTGAATGGAAAAAATGGCAGGTGATTGATGAATTTGATCAAAATGTACATTTTGTTGAAATTGATATCGAGGAAGATCCAGAAATAGCAGAAGCGGCTGGAATTATGGGAACACCATGCGTTCAGTTCTTCAAGAACAAGGAGATGCTCAGGTTAGATAGATTTTGTCACTTCTGTATCCCTTAGTAACCTGTTTCCTGCTTATTTACATTTTCCTTTCCTGCTATAAAATTTTACATGACAGGACCATATCGGGAGTCAAAATGAAGAAAGAGTATAGAGAATTTATTGACGCAAACAAATGAGGGTATTTCAAAAACGCCATCATTTTTGTGATTCAATTTTGTTCCTAGCATAAATTATGTTTTGGTTTTTACTTAAATAATGCATTATAATTTTTACAATGGTACCTTGTGTTGTATCACTACATTGTACATTATATACTACATTACATGCAGAGCTCCCAAAGCAAATTGAGGGATTTCAATCTCTAATCTTTGTATTTCCTCCAACTGTACATTAATGGCGGATCTTTGCCTATGTAATTTTTTTGTCAAAACGTCTCACAGTTTGGACTGATAGTATCTGCGGACATTTTGAATCACTGACTTGTGGAATTGTTTGGTTTTACTCACCCATATTTTCCTTGACATAATAACTAAGTGATAAACATATATATATTTATAACAATTATAATATCTTGTACGAAAAAAAAAAAAGAAACATAAAAATATTAATTAATTAAGGCAATGGTGATGCGAGACCTTCTTGAGAAGACAATGGATGCAACGGTTGTTGTCTCCTAAAAGAGCCAAGTTTGTTCCTTCTAGAAGAATTTGAAGGTGTTTCAATTGAGAGTCTGCGCAATTTCAATACTGCTCTTTCCTTGTATATAAGTACTAGGAAGAAGACAACTCTATGACACAACAAGAAGAGCAAAAGAGCAGCCAAATCCCACCACTTTGTATACTTCAAATTGACACCTAAATCCGCCTCAAGAACTTTCTCACCCTTTACCTTTGGATCTCCAGGCACTAATGGTTCCAACTCGAGTCCAATGATATCGTTCTTTAATTGACCCTAATCAAGAAATTCGCAAAGTTAATACACCTTTCTAACTAAATGCATTTTTATTAAAACATATTACATTCAATCAACAGCGATCCGGTTGGTTTTTCACTAAAGTGAGGAATGAGAGATCTCGAGTTTAAATTCTCTCTACCACGAGCGTTTTCACCAGTTTAATAAGTTTAAAGGAGATTAGTCCATATTTCGGCACATGAAGCTTCTCAGTACATAAAAAAAAGCAAATCAGATTAATTTACCTGCGCAGCCCATGAGGCGAAACTAATATAAGCCATTGGATATTGCCAGAAGAAGCTGGGAAGATCAGGTATTGGCCTGTAGAGTCCAGATGCACTTATTAACAACACCTGTATCAAAACAAGACACATAATATTCCTTAATAAATACCATCAATTGTTATATATATAGTTAAATTAAAAGAAATTGAGTGATTTCATTTTTTTTTTTTTTTTTTTTTTTTGAACTTACAATTACAGCAGAACTAACTCCCATGCCCATCAAGAAGTTAGGAAGAAGCAAAGCAATAGTCATTGTGACACATTCCATTGTAGAAAGGCAACAGAAGAGATTGATACATAAATGCCAGAAGATGGAAAACCCCATATGAAATTTGACCATAAAATGAATTATTGCTCCACTGGATAAAGCCATGATCGCCAAGAAAGGGAATGATGAAACAAAGTTTGCAAATACAAATTCACCCTCTCCATAGTGACCATTGAATCTTTCGTAGTATACTACCTGAAGGTTTGATTGGCAATCAACACTATTAAAATGGGTGTCAATGGAAGTTGCAAATCTAGAAATATTTTTTTCTAGAGTGAATATATAATTTTCTGAAAAAAGAGGGGGTCAAAAACATAATATATAAATATAAATATAAAGAGCCTATTAGAGTGTGCTGTCTCACATTCTTTCCCACCTAATCTTGTGACACTTTGACACAAGTGAAACCCTCTGCCTAATCCGACCTTTGGTGTCGGATTCAGGTTATCTGATACCATTTTTATCACGGGGACGTTCTATCCTCGAAAAACTAATTGATTAAGGTGTACAATTAAGGATCGAATAAGATAGAAATAAACAGACTTGAGCATGAGATATATACATATATAGAAATAAAATCTATAGAAGGCATCAATATTTTGAGAAACCATAATCCCCTTATGCCTCAACAAAGCTATGCTTTTATGTGCAGCGCCGACACCCATAAGTCCAAGACCCCACCATTTACCGGCCGGCACAATATGCATTGAAGAAATGAATATTTAGAAATGATTTACCTTCCATTCTTCAGCAATAGAGGGTAAGCCTCCAACGCACAAGCAAAGCAAAAAGCCATAAAGGAATGCATAGCATTTGACTCTTGCTAAGATTGCTGGTGCTGATAATCCAATATCAAAGAACATAATTCCAGTTCCAAGTGAAACAAGAATGCAAAACAGTATCCTTATCCAGAAATAAGCCACATCTCTTCTCATGTTCACAAATGAACGATTTGTCAATATCCACACCCTTTTCCACCAACTGCTTCTTTTCATCTTTAAATCACTTGGATGCTCTTCCTATATAATTATATTAAGCCAAAGAAATTAAAGGCTATATATGGTATAATTCCAAATAGATTAAATAAATAAATAAGACTTTACATTAACAAGAGTAATCTCTCGAATCCTTTTTCTTGTATTTATTGAATATGCAGACATCCTGTACTTTGCTGTAAGCATTTCTTTGATGTCCTGTGTGCTCAAATTGATTTGAGAATTTGAAGATTGGGAGGGTTCCTGCATTGCATAACAATAATTAAACACAATTAACAATTTGTTTTGTATGTCGAATATAATGTTTAAATGGGAGAATCATCAAGAATAAATACTTCTTGTTTCGTGTTAATAAAATATTTGTAATAATTTTCAACAGCAGCTGAAATGATAATGTAAAATACACTCTATATATACATACGTGGTCGTTTTTTGATCGTAATCGAATCGAAGCTATCTTGTCGAAATCTGAATTGATACACCGGAGAAAATGATCGGAAGGGTTTGCTCTTGTCGGACAAGGAAATCCAGCTTCAGCAAAGAACTGTATTACAAGAATAATATATCAAAATCAAGATTCATTCATTTCTAACAATTTCTACTTGCTATAGAATGAAACATTCTAACCTTAATGGCTGTCTTTGCCTCTCCAAAATAGATTTTTTCTCCACTTGAGAGAAGACACAAGTCATCGAACAATTCAAAGATATAACTACTTGGTTGGTGGATAGAACAAACGACCAATCTTCCTTCAAGAGCAATATTTCTCAGAACTTGAATGACAAAAAAAGCAGAAGCACTGTCAAGACCTGAAGTGGGTTCATCAAGAAACATGACATGAGGTTGTGTTAATATTTCAAGACTAATGCTTAATCGCCTTTTTTCGCCGCCGCTAATTCCTCTCAGAAGCCAATTTCCGATCTTATTTTCGGCACATTCTTGTAATCCCATCTTTATTATTGTGTTTTCTACTACTTGATTGATCTCATTTTTACTCATTGTTGTAGGTAGCCTTAAATGAGCTGAGTAAGTTACAGTTTCTCTTACTGTTAGACTTCCCAAGAAAAAATCTTCTTGAGTGACATAAGACTGCAAATAAAAGAAAAAAAAAAATCAAGAAAATGCTTCAATTTGAAACAAGTATCTTAGGTATATGTAATCTTGCACTAATGATCACGTCCAAGTGACTGGGGGTGTAAACGAATCCATGCTAGGCTCCTAGTTCGGCTCGAGACTCAAATACTCGAATAAGTTTAAAATAATATCATAATGTATATATAAAAGCTCGATAAAACACAATGAAATTTCAAGTCAAACATGCTTAGATTCGAGCTCTTGGCTCCTTTGCTAATGAGTCGGCCCAAAATCGAGCCGAACTTTCTCGAATTTTTTTGGATCCGACTCGGCTCATTTACATCCAATGCTAATGACCCAACTACAAAAAAAAAAGTTGGGTGATAAATTGCAAGAAATTGAAATTGGAATTGTAATTTACTATGTCTAATTAAGATTTATTATCATACTTACAATACTTTTGCAGCCTATGCTTCTTTGCTTTCCGTTCAACAAAACATTTCCAGACATGGTTACATTGGGTGATAGCCTCCCTGCCAACAAAAGAGAAAAAGTCCAAATCTACCATTTATTTATTTTCTTTTAAAAAGAAAAAGAGCAAATGCAAAGAATTAATTTTAAGATAATAATTATCGAAATTTGCAATTTTAATCCCATTCAGAATGATTATTATGAAAAAGCTATACCTCCTACCTACATTGAAGTGGGTTCCACAAAACAAAAAAAATCTCACCGTTTGCCACGTTTTTATAACTAACTGATAACCAACTCACAAATAATAAGAATGCGACTAAAGATCCATACATAAAACGATATGAAATTTGAAAAAAAAAAAATATCTGCCCATAATATAATATTTGAATGTAGAGTTATGCAGTTGTTTAGTTTATTGGTTCGGTTTCGAACCAAATCCAACTAATAAAATTGAAATAATTTTTACTGTGACAAATTTTTTACCTATTTTCACCGTAGCTAATGTGTAGCCACCATTTCAAAAAGGGCTATGCACTAATCAACAAGCGTTTGGCCATTATTATGGCCAACATCTTGTTGGTTGGATGAATGGGATATGCTATATGGAATTTGTCTTATATAATAATTTTGTAATATATTTATTTCTTAATTATATTTCAGAAAAGAAATTTTGCTTTTTCTAAAATTCAAAATGGTCTAAATTTAAATACTCCGTCCCTTCCATTTTATTTGTATGATTTGATAAAATACGTAAATTAATAAAAATTATTTTGCCCTCTTTTACCTTTAACTCATTAAAATATTAATAAAATCTCTTTATTTAATGAATAATAATAAATGTTATTATGAGAAATTAAGTGGTTGTGGTCAACAATGGCTGATGTTACTGACTTTGAATGATTAATAAATTAAAAAAAATATATAAAGTTATAAGAAATTTGTCAAAATTCGAAAAATATTTTATACTCTTGAATATGATTAATTTTCTTTGGCTAGAAAAATATTTTCTATTGCCTTATTTTTTTGAACACTCCAAATAATGAAAAATTGTGAAAAATATTTTCCTGCAATTTATTTTTTGGAAACAAACAAAATCTCCTCTAAAAACAACAATAAAAAAAAGAAAAATATACAAATTAATCTCCCTTATTAAAAAGAAAAAAGAGAGAGAGGAAATAATTAAAAAAACGACGGTGCTATCATCCCTTGTTTGAGTCTCCACATGTAATAAAACCAGAAACAGTTCATGTCCTAATAACTTTTTTTTTTACATAGTTAATATAGAGTAAATATATTATAAATTTACTTTTAATTACATGGAAACGAATTTCTTAATAACCGAATTTAGAAAAATTATATTTATATTAATATAAATTTAATTTATTTAATGTAATTTTATTTTAAAAAATATATTCTTATAATAAAATTAAATTTATACTCGACCTTTTGCTGAAGATATGTAAAATCTTTCCATCCAAACCAACATGCTTTGGTATAATCTTTCACTTTCTTTACATTTTTTAAGGGTTTTTTTTTTGGAATAATTAAATAATTAATCATTTACTATTTTCTTTAACATAAGTCACTAAAATAAAAAAATTCAAATAAATTAATAGTATTATTATATATATGTTTTGCAAAACTGTATTTAATAATTTTATAAAAATATATATACTCTTAGTTAGATAAGAACTAAACCAAAAATAATAAAAAAAAAAAAACAGGCATATTTGTGAGAGAGAGAGAGTACCAGCCAAAGCATCGAGCAAGGTTGATTTTCCAGAGCCAGAAGGACCCATAATGGCCAGAATCCTATGAGGCAAAGCATATCCACTTACCCTATTCAATAACTTTCTATTATTTTTTTCATTTTTTTTCCTTTGCAACCATAAATTCTTAGCCAACGTAACACTCACATCTTCCCACACCAAATGCAATGATAGCTTCTCTACTTCCACTTGTTCTTCTTCTCTTGCCTTCTTCTCCATTTTTTTGCTTTACTTCTTCTTGAGCTTAGCTTTAGTGGCTTTTCGGTTATGGAGATTGCGAGTACAAGCTGAAGAAAGAGATCTTTATATATATATTTTTTGAGCATGCATCAACGTGAAAATGCCAAACAAAAGGGTGCCCACTTCCTAGGTATTAATTGTAAGGAGATTTGCCAATAACATGTGATGCAAAAGACAACAGCGTGTGATGAAATATCAAAATTAACTCTGAATTCATATATTTTTTTAATATTCAATACGATTTATATATATTTTTTTAAAAAATATTACTAAAAAAACAACTTATATTTATTACAATTACTAGATTTTGGCATATTGTCTCCTGATCTAATTAATGTCTTGTAGCCTGACAATTCAAATAAGGTAACCTGTTTTTGTCGCTGAAAGTCAAATCAGAGTAGTTGTATGGATTTAATTGGAGAAGTACAAAGTTTACATGAAAAAGTATTATACATTTGATCGTTCGGAAATCATGTTTCATTCTTTATTTTCAAACAGATTAAAAAATATAAATTATTATAATTAAAATAATAATTTTATTCATATAATTTTTCTATTATATTCATCTTAAATACTCTACTATTTCAAAATATAAATCATTTTTTATAATTATTTTATCTCAAAACATAAGTCACTTTAAATAAGTAATAAATTATATTTTTCCAATATTACATTTATTTACATTAGATATTTTTTCAATAATAGAAAGAGTAACACATGAATAATAAATAATTATTATACTTAAATAATAAATAAGAAGTAACGATGACTATTGAAAGTAAGATAAAATTTAATAAAGACACAGTAAACAATTTAATAATTAATATAATATAAAAAAATAGATTATATTTTAGAATAAACCAAAAATGAAAAATAAACTATGTTTTTAGGACTGAGCTGATAATAATAGAACATGCCCCTTATAATTGCATCGTGGTGCCTAGGCTGCGAGAGCTCTCAGCCACATGGATAGTTAATTCAATGTGCTCATCAACGCCTAATCCTGAGATGTAGATCATCTAAGGCACATTAGCATGGCATACTTCTCTTGTTCGAACCAGGGTTTATAGTATTCATTCTATGGCAACATAGGCCAATTACATGGAAGAGACTTAATTTTTCCGGTTTACTTTTAGTTTGTTTTAAAGTACTTTAAGTAGAGTCAATTCCTCAAAAGAAACACGAGCATTTGAAATCAGACATATTTTACAATACATATATAAATGATCTATAAAGATTTTATGAGCCAACCGTTAAAAATTTTATTTTATACTAATTAGATATAATCTAATTAATCTTTCATCTACGATGAAAAATTTTGAATTTGAGTCCTTAACACTATAATAATTTTCATACCGATTGAGTAAGTTAAAAAAAGAGTTATTTTCTATTATATAATATAATCTCATTAAATATCTAACAAAGTATATATATTTATTAATTATATAATTTTAAGGACGGACTTAGTATTCAATTTTGGTTTTTGTGGGTACAGAGAATTGAGTCGTTTAGTCATACAATATTGACGCTATATTAAATTTAAAAGTTTATGATAAAGGAATAAGTGTTGGAATCCTCTTGTATAAAAATCAATTTAATTATATTATATTAGGTTTAACAGTGGTTTAATTATAGCATTTAATTAATTTATTATTAATTAACACTTTTGGTCTGCCCACAAGACAAAAAAGAAAAGAAAAACAAAAAAAACATTTAACTTCTGGGAAATGCACTATATCATAATCTTGTAAATTAAAATCCATTTTGCAAAACGACATTAACATTTTAAAAACGTGCCTCAATTCTCTTATTAAATCTGAAAAAAGAACACAGACGATCTCGAACTGTCCGTTTGGTGAAAGCCGGTTCTAATAGTACTATCTACGAAGGAGTAATAACATTCCTCGGAATAGCGATGCGAGTGGGTATCAGCTGTATGGATAATTAATAGACATGACACAGAACTAAATTAAGACTTGCAACTTCACAGCTGTGTCTTTCTTGCTTTCATGACAGGGCAACAATATGGAACTAAAGTATACATAAGGTCATAGCAAATGCATGACGGTGAAGGCATTGACTGGAAGAACCGACGCAATTATTTGAAGTATGCACCGGTTATGATATTATGGTGAAAATGAGGGTTGTCGGAAAAAAATTAGGGTAACGAATGAATAATAATGTTTCACCGTCACTCCAGCAATCGGACAACGACCATTCATTGACATTTCTACTAACTGAAAAATTACGCCGAATGCACATTTTGTCCACTGAGTTCTCATAAAGTAATGACATGTGTACGTCATGTTATCTAATATTACCCTACCTGATAGATTGAAGATGAAAAAAAAAATATCTCCTCAATTTATATCTTTTGACGAGGTGGGTATCAAATAATATAAATAAAATAGATTTTGACAATATCTTTATTTTTGGTTTAATAATTAATTTTAATAGCACTTCCTCAATTTTTACCAATTTGTTGCCACAATTATTACAAAATGAACATTTTTGGGCAAAGAAGAAAAAAGGAAGTAAAAGAACTTGTATATTATTCTAACATGGGGATTTTGTGGAAGTGGCTTGCTGAGCAGATGATGGATGGAGGAGAGGCTTGTAAACTTTCCTTGCCAAAGAAACTCTCTTTAAAAGCCATTTTGGAGTTCTCCTTGGAGATATTGCTATCATTGCTCTCTTTTTATATTTGAGTATAATGTAAAAGAGTATTCTATGAACTAACAATAAGCAAATTAGGGCAGATAAATCCCACCATTTTGAGTGACCAATAGGAACTCCAAATATTGTTTGTAGAGCTTTTTCTCCTTTTAACTTTGAATTTCCTGGCAACAATGGATCAAACTCAAGCCCAATCATCTCATTCTTGAATTCGCCCTATATGGATGTCACAATTCATGTCGTCAAAACAAAGAATGGATAGTCGTTCTTAAGTATGTAAATTATTTGTTTAGACCCGATTTTTGGTTATGTTCATAAACTAAACTAATAATAGTAAGAATTTTTTAAAAATATTCCAACTTTTCCTTTTAAAAATATTCTTTAATTAATTTGTAATAAATTATCTAATTTTAGTTATAAACTGAAACAAAATCGGAACTAGTACGGCCTTTTGTAATTGGAACATGTGGTTGGAGGACCTGGGGTTGCAGACTGCTCATACGGCCTAATCATGTCAAGAATGGTATACCTGAATCGCCCATGTAGCAAAACTGATGTAAGACATTGGATAGCGCCAGAAGATCTTGGGAAGGTCAGGTAATGGCCTGGAGATTTCAGATGCCATCATCATAAAGACCTGCATTTGAAAACTTGCAAACTTGCATAAATTATCAAAGTACACAAAGAAAAGTACAAAATGGTGAGAGTTTTGACTTACACTTACTCCAGTTCCAACTCCTATGCCCAACAAAACGTTTGATGTAATTGACGCAACAATCATCATGCAGCTTTCTATAACAGAAATGCAGCAAAAGAGATTGATACAGAAAAAGAAATAGTGAGGAAATCCAGGATGAAAGTTCACCATGAAATAGATTATTGTTCCAGAAAGAAGAGAGATAACAATCAAATAGGGAAATGATGAGAAGAAGTTGGATAATATGAACAAAGCCTCTCCATAATGCCCACTTAATCTTTCTCGACGAAAAACCTGATTCATAAGTCACAATCACAAAATAGAACGCAATTTCTTTAGCTAATTATAGAAATTTATGCAATTTCTCTACCTTCATTTCTTCAATGAAAAATGGTAAGCCTCCATTAGACAAACAAATCATGAACCCATAAATGAAACACACAACCTTTCCTCTAGCCACGATTGCTCCGTTGTCTTTTCCAACATTGAAATAGAGGGTTCCAATGCTTATTGCTACTAGAACGTACAATGCTATTCTTAACCAATAGTATCCAATGTCTCTATACATGTTGACGAAAGATCTATGAGTCAAAATGCAAAGTTTCTTCCACCTACAGCAATTGCTTCCTTTCTTTGATTCTACAATAACCGCTTCCTGCAATAATTTTCACAAAGAGATAATAATTAATTTTTTTTGCAAAGAGATATTCAAAACAACATCTACTATAGAATCGAAGTGGGTTGATGTACTATATGCTCGTAATAGGGTTAGCACTCCACTTTTAATGACTTTCACCGGAAAAGCGTGAAGAGGCGAAAATGATGTCTATTCGAGACTTCACTTTTCACATCCTTAATATATTTGTGAATCGTATTAAATCCGCTTCACTCGCATATACAAGATCTCACATATATAATGACACACATGCACGAATGGATATGGAATTGCAAAATGTTAAGCTCATACAATTGCTTCAATTTCTTGAATCTTCTTTCTTGCATGGATTGAAAACTCAGAAGATTGATACTTTTCAATAAGTGTTGCTCTAATATCTGTTGTTTCCATCGTGGCTACTAGACAATTTGATGACTCTTTGTTTCCCTGCATGCGACTCGCAAGTTCAATTGCACAAACAAAAACAAATTAAATAACTCAATGTAAAAATTTACAGATCAACTTACACAAAGCTGTTGAGCCCGCAGTAGAGTTTCAGTTACGAGGTCAAAATTCAAACTAATACACCGAAGAAAGTGATCTGAAGGGCTTCTTTTTGAAGGACAAGGGAACCCAGCCTCTGTAAAAAACTTCAAAGCCATTTTTGCTTCTCCAAAATAAACAGTTTCTCCGTTTGAAAGGAGGACCAAATCATCAAACATGTCAAAGATATCGTCACTAGGTTGGTGAATAGAGCAAATTACTATTTTTCGGCCATAAGCAATGTTCGTGAGAGCTTGAACGACAAAGAAAGCAGAAGCACCATCTAACCCGCTAGTAGGCTCATCGAGAAACAAGATTTGTGGGTGTGTTAAAATTTCAATGCTAATGCTTAATCTTTTCTTTTCACCTGTGCTTATACCTTTCATATGCCAATTTCCAATTTTTGTATTGGCACAATCTTCAAGACCCATTTCTATTATTGTGTTTTCAACAACATTATCTATCTCTTCTTTATTCATTTTTGAAGAAAGCCTCATGTGAGCTGAGTATGCAATGGTTTCTCTAACAGTGAGAGTTCCCAAGAAAATGTCTTCCTGAGTCACGTATGACTGCAAGAGTTTAACAATAATATTAATTAATTAATAACACCCAATTAAGCTTTAATAATTTTGTAATTAAATCTTCCTTTTTCTTAATTATACTTACAACATCTTTGCAATCTATGCTCCTCTGTTTTCCATTGATTAGAACTTTTCCTGTCATTTTAACATTTGATGAGAGTCTTCCTGTCGATACAAAAAAAAGTTAGGTGTCGCGGGAACATTTTGGAGATATAAAGAAGAGAAGCAAAGTAGAATTCATTTGATTAAATTACTAATATCTGCATTTTCTTTTCTAAATCATTTTAAAGGTAAAAAATCCTTAATATAAAAAATTAACTTCACCACAAAAGAAAATAGAAAAATTAATTTTGAATGATTTTTTTTTTCTTTTTTTAATATCAAAATGGATGAATAACTTTCGTGACAAATATATATTTACGAAGGAATTTTCACTAAATAAGTTAAATATTTTATTAGAAATACTTTTTCTTTTCAAAAAATTATTGTATTATTGCATTTTTTATATATATATATATATTGGTTTACATATATTTTTGGGATATTTTGCATCTCTTTCTCCTGTCTCAAGAGAATCGAGAGGTTTTTTTATCAGATTGTAATGTTTTTCACGTTTTTATTTAATATTTTTAAATTAGTTATGAGTTCATTGAAAAAACTCAATTGGCTCAGTGTAAATTTCTAAAAATATTAAATTTTTATTGGTTTTTTAATTCTAATAAAAATTTTGTTGCTGACAAACAAAAATATTGATTTGCGTATGTATTTCTATGCTCGAACTGAAAGTATTATTCAAATAAAATTTACGAGAGAACGAAAACTCTAAATTTCAAAACACTAATTTTATGAATAAAAATTTGAGTAGAAACATAATCTAGTTTTGACAATTTGATCACCTAAAAATATATCTTTAAACACATTACCAAACATATTTCAACTTTAAAAATGGCTTTTTTTAAAAAAATTCCTTTAAATATAATGTAAAAAAAATTGAAAAGAAGAAGCAACACCGTGTAAAACTTGATGAACTTCATATTTTTTGCATCCTTGAATATGTTTTAATTATTTTTTTTACATTTTTTTTCAAAATTTTGTATATAACCAAACAGAGATAGGGGGAAAAAAAAAGGAAAAGAAAAGAAAAATGAGAGAGAAGTATATCTGTACAAAATACAAACCAGCCAAAGAATCAAGTAGGGTTGATTTTCCAGAGCCGGAAGGACCCATGACGGCCATGATTCGACCTGGTTTAGCAAAACCAGTAAGCTCAGTGAGCAAAAACTTGTTTCTTGATGAATCATTCCCTTTATTGCCTTTTAGTAGCTCTACTGTTAGATTCTCCCATACCATGTACATCTCTCTCTTATATATATATATATATATATTTCTTAATGAATGTCTTCACTTTCTAGCTTCTATATATATAAGTTTTCTCTGCAACTTTATGCTGAAACGGCAGCTTATTTAAAGAGAGAGAATCTACACAATTTGATAATTTATTTTTTAGTTGGATAGGAAAATTTTCAAATTTTTATTATTTTTAAATTTTCATTAAATAAAAATTGTCTCAAATATTCGCCGTCTTAATTAATGACTTTAACACGAAAATCATAATCTACAACCTCTCTAAGTGTTGCTTCATCTTCAACTACCCTTTTTCTCTTTCTTTTCATCTTTCCATCTCTAATTATTTAATTTGGTCAGTCAAATATAAAAAGAAATATACAAAAAAACTATTAAATCACGTTGCGTCAGCCACGACAATCACTAGCGTCATCGTCTTCTTTTCCTTTCCAATCAAACCACAACATGAATTACTCATTACTAAATTTTACAACTAGGGAAAAGGTAAGAAGCTATCTGTTTGCTTTTTTTTTTTTTTTCTTTTTATTGCTTACTTTAAAATTTGCAGAATGGGAATTTGTATGCCTCTCTAAGCTATTCTCATTTTTTCCTTCTTTTATTTCTTTATGGGTTTCTCAATATTGGTTTTATGTCAATCAGATGTCTCCTACTTAGCTTTTATCGCCATACTTTTTCATTCTACAAGTAACTCTTTTTTCTCTATTTTTCTTTATAAATTTTATTTTTGTTTGTGTATGGTTTATTTCTTTTTTTTTTTTTTTTTGTTGAAATTTTTATAAACTAAAAAAAAATGTCTTTTTAATATTAATTTCAAAAGCTGGTCTTTTAAGAGATGACGAACATAGTCAAAAAATATGATTTCAAAGGCTGGTTTTTATACATAAAAAAAAAAAAAATTAACTTGAAAGTTTTTCTATTTCCTCTTAACTAAATTGATTCAAGAGTTGATTATAAATTCACTATCGACTCAAGGATAGCTACAATTTTGAAATATGTCATATCATATTCATCTTAAATTAAGTACTTTTCTCGATAGGTATTGTTAACTATAAAACAATCAAAATCACCTTCTTAATTTTTTTTTATTTAGCTCATACCTTTCTAAAAAAGATGCAATATCATTTTTTACATTATATTTTTTTCTGTTAAAAGCATTATATTTTTCTATAATCTACTAAAAATATATATCTTATAATTTAAATAAAAAAATACTTTTTATACAGCTGCGCTAAGTGCGGGAGACCGCCTAGTTAATTATAAAGATGATGTTTTGATTTTGTCAATATCTCAATTTTTTTTCAATTAATTCTTTGTTTGGAAAGGAGGATTTTTATGGAGCAAAGATGGAAAATTAAGAAGGAAAAAGAATTTCCTTTTTCTGGAAATGGTGAGGAAAATTGTTAAAAATTTGTTAAGGCTTCTAAAATTTGCTAAAAATTTTCTATTTAGCCATTTTTCAAAACTTTTTTTCCATTTGAGTCCTTATTCTAAAAACTTTAACAGAGCGTGATTATCATTAATAAAAAAATTGGATGTCATTCTTCTTTAATAAATCCAAAACAAAACCCTAAAATTGCAGAGGAGAAACGAAGCAGCAAAGAAATTTCAATACTTTGGATTCATTGAGGCTGAGTTTTAGATAGCAAGCAATAAGAGAGTTAGACAGAGTTACTTGAGACCGATATAGAGAGGAAGTGTGAAGAGATTCAAAGAAGAAGGGAGGGACAGTTAGGGCTTAATAGACAAAATTTTTTGAAAAAAGGGTTAATAAATAAATTTAATAAAGTTGAGGGTCAACGAGATGTTTTCATCCCAAGACAGTACATGAATTAAAATATCATTAGTGGTCATAACTCATGATAAGGCCATCTAACCTCCTACTCGATGTATTATTTTCTCAATTCGTGGTTTTTTTTTTTTTTTTTTTTTGAATTTTGAATTTTGTAATTTCTAATCCATTTTTCTTTTTAAATTGATTTTGTGAATATATTATTATTTAGTACCCAGAGCTGAACATTCATTTTCAAATAATATGTTAACTCTGACCTTAATTCTATTAAACTATCTTTCTCTTTTACTTTATAAAATATTGAAATAATAACTAAAATTATTGAAAATAAGACAATTTAATAAAAATATATTAGAGAATTTAAAATTTAATTATAATGAAAAAAACTATATTTTAAGAAAAAGAAAGATGAACCGAACGTGTTGACATTCAGAGTGTCGGCTAAGAACAGGACACGTTATTATTAATTTATTTTAATAAAAGAAGGATTGACTGCAATTTTTATTGATTGAGAACAGAGTGCGAGTCCATTCCCCAACGGCCATGTACTACAATTTTTATTGTTGATAAACCAGAACAACGCATAAACATTTTGAACTCAATTACACATTTAATATTACTAAATATCCAATTCCTTCAAAAATCAAAACTTGTTTTTGAAAAAACTACCCCAAGCCCATCAAGAGAGATTCAAAAACCCTTAATCAAAAAACAAGAGATACATACATACATGCTTGAAATTATTTTGGGGTAATGTAATGTCTGATGTGATACAGTTCAAATATGCAAATGATTAGAATTAGGGTTACCATCATCAGTATTTCAAAATATTTTAATTGAAGCTCTATCTAAGAAGAAGCTCATTTTCTTTTTTTCAAAGTGAAAACCATTTGGTTATTAGTACAGGCTGTGCTGCAGGAGTGCAAAAAAAGGGCATATTAATTAAGGAATTCAAGCAGATTCTACGATACAGAATTGACATCAGGAACATCGTCAAGGATGAAAGGACCCAGTTTACCTGTCCTAAATAGAGTTAGAAACTTCTTGGATACCATCAAACGAGCTTCAGATGCCTTATTAGGTATCCTCAATGCCTTCTGCAGCACTTCAAACTGCTCTTCTATAAGATTCTCCAAGTCACTCTCGTCTTCTACATTACCACTGAATTCCGCAAGACTTTTGTACAAGGCAATTTGGACTTCAGTTACAAGATCCTGCACACGAGCAAGAGCAAAGACCAGATATTTAGAAATGGCAAACAAATAAAAGCCTTGATTTCCCAGTTACAGTATCTAGCAATAAGAGACTATGGGTAAAGCACAAACGGCATAGATCCTCAAAAATTCATTACAGAATTGAAGGACAAGGATCAAGAGCAATTTTTTATTTATTTTCACCTGATAGTCTGGGATTTCATTAAAAAAAGAGAACTATTCATATTTGCTTCTACTTCAACGATCATCATGGTAACCACTGTTCATTTTGCGGCACAATAAGTTTTAATGCAGTAGGAGAAAAGAAGGAAATGGCCATCTCTTATTACCAGGTGCATGATTTATGGCATCAAAACTTTAAAACCAATGTATATATATAATTATACTACATGATACAGCATCCACACATTGTATACTAAGAACTCTCAAGTAGAACAGTAGAATTTGTAGGGACTGCACATTATAATTTCAAGGATCAGCGAAAAAAGAGTTATATTTATTACTTCATTGACCATTTTGTATTACAAAATAAAGAAAGAGGGAATATCTTATCACCTCAACATACAGCACATCAGACACATTTGGTAGCTTCTTCCTCTTTGGCCGAAGATCTTTCAGATTGTATTCATGTTTATCATGAGATTCATACCGAATCCCTTCCATTTTTCTGTTATTCCAGTATCTCCAATGAAGTGGAGTGCCTCGAGTATTTAAAACAGCCAACAAGTATTGAGCAATGCGCTCTTCACCTACAACAGAATCTTTGACAGATCCTGCAAATGCATTCACGTATGTTGGTTTTAGTTAGACAAAAATACAGTTAATAGGGACAATACTTATTAAAAGTAGCATATGGATAGACAGAAGTTTCCTGAACTCAGTGGAGCTAATGGACTTGTGTGCCTAAGCAAATCAATCAAAGGAAAATTAAAAGATGTCGGGAATATGACCTAGATGGTTAGTAACAACTTGGATTCTATTAAAGCTACCAAAAAAGGTTTCTAAATATGAACAGAGCAATAGATTACTTGAAAATGATTTTCTAGCTGTGATGATGTGTTCAGCATCAACTACATTTCAATTTACGTTAGCAGACTAAGTAAGCATACAGGAATCACTTCCCATATAATTTATTTTTTTGAAAGTAGCAAATAGAGCCTAACCAGAGTAGAAATTCCACAAGTTGTAGAATGCATAATGCTGTCAACATGATTCTCGCTCTCATATTAAGAAACAGGATTACTAGTAGAATGCACAAGAAATTAGAAAAAGAAGAATTTAAACCTGCAAGAGCTAGCTTTAATCCTGTTTCTATATCTGGGATACTGGGAACTAATACACCCGGAGTGTCCAGAACATATATACTAGGCTGATGAGCAATCTGCAAGTCAACATTAAAACCATAAGAATCTAACATTAATGGGCTATCAACAAGAAGGAAGATCATGAACATATTGACTAAAAAATAAAGCTTGAAAGCTTGTCAACAGCAAAAAAAGGGGAAAAGATTGAGAAAAAAGCAAATCTAAATATAAAGTTTAAATTTAGCACTGAATATAATTTATAAATATTTAAAACAAGCAACATCAAACAACATATATGCTAAAAGTTATTGGGACAAAAATCTGTGAACACGGGTGACAGACGGACAAGAAAAGAAGGGTCATTAAATATGACAATCGTTAGCAACTTAGGCAATGGACGGATGAGAAAAGAAGGGTCATTAACATGACAACATGAAAGATGTGCCAGTGATTTGCTACTCACAAAGATAATAGATAATAAAGCATGCTATCAAAGTTTATAAAACCAATGAGATATTATTTTACACATGTTTACATGCTTACATGTGACCAAGAGAAAAAGCACCATACGCCAGATCTTTGCACAACGCACACACATGGATATACTCTCCAAAATAAAAGAAAATAAATAAAATATCTCAGACCTTGTAACCCGCAATATCTTGAGTAACACCTGGCAGTGGGCCTACTGTGGCTCGCTTCATTTTCTCCTGCACTATGTAGGAAAGTCAAACTGTCACTATTCAAAGTATTCTAGATCATAAATACTGATAATTTGAGTTGCATGCAAAACTATGGTACATTTTCCAAAGGCATCTTATCTTACTATCGCTGAATACAGCCACATCTTACCAGGAAAGCGAGAATGTGCAATTTGATGGATAGAATTTATCAAAGCTGATTTCCCAACATTAGGAACACCAACCACCATAACAAGAAGAGTAGGTTCCCTTGAAATCACCTCCTTCAGTTTAAACTCCACAAGTTCAAGAAGCTTTAGGCATGAGAATCATCAAGAAGAAAAGGTTGAACAACCATGGAATTACACAAGCAAATTAGATACAGAATTCAATTGAATTTCAAAACATAAACATATACAGTCAATCAAATATATTGGACCGATTACATAAGAAGGATAATTGCATGGTTAAAGCAAGTGCAAGACTATCTGACGGGAATAACATAAGTTCAGCAAGTGTGAAGTCCATTTCAAATTCTTAGAAATGTAGTAAAAAAAAAATTGAAATACCCATTACGACAAAGAAGAAATGTCAGTAAAGGAAACAGAAACAGTAGAAATTCTCCAAAACCAACTCAGCATTCAAGGGATTACACACCCACGAGCACAGCAGTATAAAAAGGTGCAGCTCAGATCACTGTAATTAAATTGTTTAACAAGGGATGGAGCGTGCATATGCTACTTTCATTCATATTCAAAATCCCTCGCACATCCTAAAAGACCAACACATGGTTGAAGCAGATACCTACTTCTATTGTGCATGATGCAAAGTAAGCATTTTGGTGCTTCATTCTCCAACCATTTAAAAATTGCTGAACTTTTTCCTTTCCTCTATCACTTCAAAATAAGTTAACCACGTTTTACATACACTGTTTGCCATGGGCTACTTTAGTTGATAGGGAGGAAAAAGGGAAATAAAGCTTAAACATCTTGTTCAGGTGCAGGACTTCATGTGTGTAACTGCTCAAGTTAACACTATCCTAGATTTGTTTTCACATCATTGTAAATAATCCTCATCACAAAACAAAATAGGATTGTCATCCTGACCAAGACAGCCTATAAACAAAACTGCTTAAGTCAAGGTTTGGCCTTCAGGTTTCCATCTGAACCATTAGATTTGTTAAGCTTTAATTTGTAGACGCTCCAGCCCACAAGTGAAGCAAATAAACAACATCCAAGACTAGTCATGAATAAAAAAGTTTTAAAACCTTTGACTTTTGCGATGAAAATGAAACGTAACAGTATTTCATTAATTAGAAATAAAAAGAAATTATCGTCGTTTGCTTGAGAAGCATACCATGCTTCACTTAAATCCAATAATTAAGACTCACCCTTGGTAAACATGAAAGAAATTTTCTTTTCCTCTAACTATTCCTCGGAGACCAAGGAAATACTAAAAAATTATCGATTTTTATTAAAAAAAAAAAAAAAAAAAGGAGAAATTTACGATTTAGATATCTACTAACCTTCTGAACTGAACTCTTGCTGTGAGAATTTATTGGAATGCAATCCAGCTTGCACGAATCAAAATAATGAACCCATTTCTATAACAAACAAATATAAAATATATAAGCATCATATCATCAAATAAAAATGGACTATAAGCACAGAAAAGAAACCATTTCAAAGAGAAAACAAAAGCGTACTTACATGCATTATATTAGGATTGGCTAAATCTTTCTTGTTGAGAGCAATTACACGTCGTTTGGAAGAAAGCTGAGGCCGTAAATCTTCGTTTGCAGACGATAAAGGAATCTGCTAAAAAACAAAGCGAACAAAAAAACTCAAAATTCTATTAGAATTGAAAAACAGAGAGATGGAAGCAGAGAGAGTACGGACACGAGAGTCGCGGACTTCAATGACGAGGTCGGCGAGCTTGAGGCGACTGCGGATTGCACGGGTGGCGGCAGCCATGTGACCGGGATACCAGTTGATGACTCCACCTCCTGCGTTGAAACCCATCTCTCCTAATCCCTTCTTCACTATTCCCTTTAACCCTCCCATTTATTTTCATGTACTTAATCTCTCTCTCTCTCTCTCTCTCTCTCTCTCTCTCTCTCTCTCTCTCTCTTGATGAATAATCAGATTATCTTTCAGTTTCTGCTTCGAAGGTGTAAAACCCTTGGCTGATTGTTTCCAGGGAAAATGGTTTCTGGAGCAGGCAACGCAGTGATCAGCAATTCGTTGCTTCTCATTTCTTTAGAAAGAGCCCCTCATTTTGACCCATGGACATGTTAATTTTTCATGGTAGGCCCAAAGATCAAAGCCCAAAGTCTAAAGTCAAAACCCAACTTTGACCCATGGACATGTTAATTTTTCATGGTAGGCCCAAAGATCAAAGCCCAAAGTCTAAAGTCAGAACCCAACTTTAACTCCAACTCCAAAAGATGTTAAAAGATTGTCGAGAAAGAATGTTCAAAATTGGCCTATGGTTTATTCTCTTTTTCAGACAGGAAATAAAAAAACTCCTCATTAGACAAACCAAGAGTTACCGTATCTGGTTTTCTACTAAATTTTAATTTTTGACTCAAAAATAATTAATTTAAAAATTAGTTAGTTTAATTGTTTGGTTAATAAGGTACTTAAAAGTAAATTAATTTATCATGATAACCAAAAAGATTATTTATTAAATACTAAGATCAAACCAAACTTCGTATATATCTATTTGAACCCAAAATCAAACTTCATGTTTCAAAATTATCAAACTAAAACCGTTCAATTCAATCAATTTAATCGTTTCTTATTTAACCCAAAAATAATTTAATAGTAAAAAACACTTAGAAGATCGATCACTATGACTTAAATCATAAATTCGATCATCTGCAATGCAAATTCTTCTAATTAGCCTCTTTTATCATGTAAAGTGAAAACGAACACTGCCTCAACACCTCGTGGAAGTATCTAAAAAGGAACTATCTTCTTGTTTAAATGATTCTTTGCTTTTTTTAGCTACTCTACGTAATATACTCTTTGATGTTACACCCAACTTGCACGTACAATTTTCAACCAAGCCATGAACTAACAGGAGGAATCTTTTTACGTATGAGTTACGTAATGATGCACATGAGCTCGTCTATGAGTTGCATATTTTATTTTATAGCTCTCAATTTTTATTAGGTTAACGACCTTGATTTTTACTATTAATAATATAAATAAATATTTTTTATTAATAATATAAAATATTATATTTAAAATATAATCAATCAAACTAACTATAAAATGTATAATAAATAATACTACGGTATAGCGTTATTTTCCACATTTATTGGAGAATATGAGGGACAACAAATGAAAATGATGAATGAATTAAGGATGCATAGAAAGAGTGGTGGAACCTTTGACTTAGGGTCAAAATGTCTACTTGTAAAGACCAGCCGTTTAATCTTTTCTCTAATGCTCGTCAAACTCAAACACTTTCTTTTTCTTGCTTGCTCTCTCTCTCATTCATTAGAGTTGCTTGCTTTTTAGTATAATGGCATATCCTCAAATTGTCAACAATGCTCATTAAAATGTTTGTCTAACTAAAGATTAATATCCTTTTTATATAGTTAGATAGAAATAGAAATTTATAAAAATAGCGAGAATTATGGTCCAACTCTAATAAAATATTATCTGATTTGAACCGAATTCATTCAGACTCACACGGTTTTATTCATAAATTCAAATTAACATTTCAAATTAGAACTGATCTGATACAGATTTTACACACCGTTTGAGCTAACTTTGGTGCGTGTGAAGTTTCACAAGTGTTTCTCAAACCACATTCAACTGAAGTATTGTGAAATCTTATGATTTCAGCTCAGCAAGGCAACGGGCATGCCTACTACTAATTCTTAATTTATTACATTAAAAGTTCCACGCACATAAATATATGCACGCGTGCATGTACACATCATGCATGTATATATTAATTTTTTATAAAAAAAAAGATATTACGATCAAATAACAATAGTATATTTTATATCTTTCCTTTCTATTTTTTCATATATAATTAATGTTGTACAAGTGAAATTTTTTTATAAATATTTTATTAATTTTATTTCGAGATTTGTGATTATTTGCTAATAAATTTTTTTTAAGTGATTAACTAGTAAAATTTTAGCTAATTTAAAATCTAAATTGTTTAAAAGAAAAATCACAAGAATAAAAATGCACAAATGCTAAACTCACAAATTCGAAAGAAAAAAAAAAAGGAAATGAAAATACAAATATCATAGAAATCACTAATTAATTAGACAAACAACCCCTTTTAGATTACCTATAAAAAAAAATCTCACGAGTCTTTCTTTTTCTTCTCTATGTATTTATTTATTTTTTATTTTTTTTTCATATTCTTAAAAGAAATATACTAAGTTCAGGGCCTCCATTTCCATCTGGATTCATCATATAAAAAGCCTCCGAGTCACGGCTACCTACAACTCGTTCAAACTTAGCTCTCATATACAACAACTCACCTTCTGAATCGTTCATTTTCCGGCCATCTTCCACCATCGGAATAACTCCGGCTCCGACTGACACGCTTTGAACCGTACTTAGCACGTGTAAATCAAGCTCTGTACACGTCCGCGACATTGCATATCCACACTTCCTTCCATTACAATACATAGTCCACATTGGCTCGTTAAACAACTTTCCTGAACGGCCGCCGGTACTTCCCGCCGGAATCGAAACCGGAACTTTATCACACTCGAGCGCGATCCTAACTAGACCAGAAGACATTTCTTTAACTAACATAGATGTTGACATGGCTAGTTCTAGTAATAAAACCGGTTCAGACTTTGGATCATCTTGAACGGCAAAGCTAACAGGGCCACGGCGGTGACCGAAAAGAGTGCCAGTGACTTTCCGGCCAAGAGAAGGTGTAATAGAGATTTGATAAGGGAGAGAAAGCCATTTACAAGTAGGGATAATAAAATTAGGGAAAGAAACAATCTTGAAAATAGAACGGAGAAGAGATGAGAATCTTGAGTGGATTTTATTATTAAGGCGTTGTGAAGAGACTGGAGAGTCTCGCCGGATAAGAAGTTTATCTGAGATGTGGTCTTGTTCAGGTATGGAAGATGGGGTTGATGATGATCTTATGTAAGTGGAAGGGATTATCTTTCTTGTGCTTCTGTTACAGCTACTGGTTCTTTGAAGAGTGAGTTGTTGTTTCATGGTTCTTGGTACCCTATAGAGAAACAGAGCACCTGAATATGGAAATGGAGATGAAGAAAGAGATAGAGATAGAGAGAGTGAGAGAGAGAGAGAGAGAGAAAGGGATTAACAGTGGGGTTTCTTGTGGTGGTGGAAGAGAGAAATTGAGTTAAAGAGGCCGACAAGGTGGTGATGATGCTGTTTTGGGTGGCCAATATAAAGGGAGACTGTGGAGGCTTGTGGTGATGATGATGATCATTTCTTGGAGACTAATATTTATTCACATTAAGACCCAATTGACGGGGAGAACTTATTTTCCATTTTATTTTAATTAATTTAATAATGCTAAATATTTCTACAAATTGGAAAATTTTGAATATTGAGTTAAATTATTAGTAATTTTTCTTTTATGTAACTGTGAAATATTTTATTTGTTTATGGAGTTATCATTATATTTATATGAATAGTTTCTCCCTATGAACCTTTAAATTATATACTGATTGATTTTCTTTTTTAATGAATTCTTTACTTCTTTTGTGAATTGTGTACTCTCACTCGAAACTTTCTTTTCCCTCCATCACTCTTTGTTTTCTTCTTTGTTGCCGAAAAATCAAGTTTTCCAAAATATGTTAGTTGATTTAAAAGATCTCAAAGACTCGTATCTATCTTTTTTGTTACTTTCTCCTTATATCCCTCTTTTCGAATAAGTTTATGGTGGTTGCAGTGTGGAGTTTGATGGTTTATGGGTTTTTGGGGTGGCTTCCAATGGTGGATGGTGAGTTCTTCTTTTTGGCCTGTTTTTTATCTCAAAATCTTTACTTTTAATAGCAGACGGAGGTTAAGGAGACGCGCCGCTTTACTATCCGCCTTGAGTCGTAGTGGGAGTGCGTTGCCTTCAACGTAGCCAAGGCCTATTCATGGGGATGGAGGAGAAGAAGTTGACGTGGACTTGCCGAGTTAGTGCCTGTGTCTCAAAGTAGGTCCCATTATTAACGGTAGGATCAACAAAATTCTAGCCAATGAAGACGGCTACCACAACTGTAATAAAAAGAACGGAGGGAGTGATACAATGCCACAACTGTAATTTACCCTCCCATAGTTAGCGTATCGAGACATCTCCTGATATGGTTTGATAAGTGGGATTACATGAGGTTGGTTGGACATTTTTTGGTTTAAACCGAATTGAACTATCAGTTAGATTCGGTTTGGTTTAACTTTAAAAGTGTCTGGTTAAGATTTAGTCTTATAGAAAAAGAAAATTAAAAAAAAAAAACACTTTGATTTAGTTTAATTTTTATTATATAAAATAAAAAAAAATCTAAAAATCTGATCCATTCGATTTAACCAATTGAATCTCCACAAACATAGGATTATGTATCTCTTATAATGATGATTTTCTTATTGTTGGTCCTATTGCAATAATTTTACATGACCTCATATTGAACCGTTAGATTAAAATCACCAAAGGATAAAGAAGTAGTTGAAGCATGATGTGGATGTACACGTAATATTAATTTTTTTTTTTAGGAAAAGGTTTTTAATTATTAATTAGTTACACCAAAAAGGGTTGTAAACAAACTGCGTGCCCTTACTCGGTTCTCAATGGACAGTCTAACCGTGTTTAAAAGGTCAGAACAGAAGCGATCAAATGCACCAAATCAATGGTGTAATCTAATATTATTATAATAAGAGAGGGTGACATGCATGATGATAAAGCTCGAAGCAACATTATGTTTGTGTGAGACCAATTTGTCCTCATCCATTTGGAAATATAAATAAACAATAAATGGTATTTTTAAAATAAAAAAAAAATTATATAGAACCTTGAAGTGTTTTCTCACTATTTTAACCTAAATTTAATAAATTAGGTTATAAAAAAATCATTTCTTTCCCTTGCATTTTCTAAGGTTAATTAGTAATAAAAATTATTTTAAAAATTATGCTAGTGATACAAAATTTTATTTTTTTTCAATTAAAAATGACGGATTAATTAAATAGTAATATCTATTTTTATTATTTTTTATAATTATTTGTAATTATCTTTGAACTACAAATGGATTATTTTTACATTAAACAAGTTGAGTGATGAATGCAATTTTGATTTAGATAAAAATTGATTAGATTGGAATCTTCTCTCAAAAAATTAATTAAAAGACCAAAGATATGTATTAAACTAGTCATTGTTCATATTATATTAAAAACAAATATTTTGGACGGTTCCAAACTATGCAAAAATGTTGGGAAATCTCATTGGTGACCTAACCCATTGGTGACAACTTTGTGCCACGTGTTCAATATTACAGCAACTAGCAAACATTTCCTTCACTTTCCAATTGCATACACAATACATCATCTTCTTCTCCAATTATTTTTTTTTCTTCCATTAATTATTGACCCTATTTCTAATATAAATCACCGATGTCTAGACCCTATTGCTAAGGATTGTCTAATCCGGTTTGAGACTTAGTCACATACAAATATGTTTCATGGAGACGGAGCCGAGAGTTTTTTTCACATATTCAGCATTTATTGCCAACTGAATCACAATCTCCCGTTGACCCTTCTTTATTAGTAATACTAATAGTTATTTTAGTAATTTCATATCTTACTTATAGTTTATTTGTGAGTATAACTTGGGACTATATATTAGCCCACAGATTGATTAAATTAAATTGTTGATGTACCAAAAATAATTAAATTAAACTACTAAGTTTATGTCAATTAGGTAAGGTCGGTTTCATAATATAATAATAGGACCCATCTTTCGATGTGTGCTCTCCTTTTCAATTGCAAAAGTCACATTTTTATTTATTGCCCCATATATCAAATGCGTGCTATATGAATAAGAATTATGATATTTGGTTCGAGGATAAAGTATTATAACTTTCTGAAAAAACAAAAATAATAAAGCTTTGACATTAGCCCGATATGATGCAAGTAGTCCCACATGCAATAAAAGGATGTCATTGTCCAAATTCGTCTTATATCCAGGGGTGAGCAAAATTACGGACCGAACCAAATTCAAAACCGAGCCAATCTATATTAATTCGGTTCAATCAGATGTCCAAGAGAAGTTGATTTAATTTGAATTGAATTTGTTATTTGGTTCAATTCGATTACATGGAAATTCGTCTATTGGGTTCAAAACTAAACTGAAACTGATAAAACAGATAAATATAGACTGAATTGAACTAAAAATAGTAAAATCGATAAAAATAGACCGAACCGATTATTTCAGTTCAAATGCAAATTTGGGTCCAGTTCGATTTGTTGTAAAGAAATTTCAATTTGTGTTATATGGCTTTGGTTTGGTTTGAACCGAACCGACCATTTGTTCTACCCTACTTATATTGGCTTAATACATAAATTTACCCCTACTCTCTTTATGTAAAAATTTTATGATAGTCTCAACTTTCACTTTGACTTATTGAACAGTTAATTTATAAAATTACATCTATTAAACACTTTAATTTATAAAATTATATCGATTAAATACTAATTAGATAGTTAAAAAATGTGAAAATCACTATTATATTATAAAAACCGAAAAAAATATAACCAAATCTAATATGAACATGTCAAGAAGCACAAACGAGCAAAACGAACTAGCCAAAAGAAACAAAACCTATTAATTTCCCCCCCTCTTTCAGGATGGATGAACTAAACTAAAGAGAAAAAAAAAAAAAAGTTCTCCTATTGCAGTATTAACATCATATCATTCCGAAGCCACTCGACTCCCAACTGAATCATTCCAAATCGGTTCGATTTTAGCTGCTTTCCTCTTGTGATGAACATCGAACGACAATCTATATATAAAAAGGAAAATTATTAAAAATACGACTGATATTAATATATTCAAAACACATCAATCTATATGTAAATTTGTCAGAAATTTATACTAAGGGAAGAAAGTGATTAAGAAAAGAGCTAAAATTGTGATTGCCTGATGTATAATGTGTAGATGGAAGTCGAGAAAAATGTAACATACCCTAAATGCAATGAAGTTTCTGAAAGATCACCATAATCTTCTTCCTCTGCTTGAGGAAAACAATCTGGTTTAAAACTTGAAAGAGAAAATCTCCTTTCCATGGGTTTAAATTCCTGAAATTGTGAATTTGCCATTGCTGAGCTTCGTTTTAGCTCCTCAACCTAATTATCCATTATTTAAATGCCAAAAACAAAAACTTATTTGAAGCGTAAATCAAAACAATTTTTATGGTAATAACCTGTTTACGCAATGTTTCATTCTCTTGAATGGCCTTCTGCTCCTGAAAGCATCAAAGATTTAATTAAAAAAAAATGGAAAAAAAGAGAAAAGAACATAAAGAATAAGTTCTTGAAAATATGCCTAATTTGATTACCTGCAATCTTGATTTCTTAAGTTGCTCCAATATAACCTTTTCCTGCTACAACGGAAGTGTGAGGAACTAGTTAGATAAAAACTGTTGCAAACAGTGCCAGAAAGGGAAGAAAATATTATACTACAAGTTTACCTTCTTTTCCTTTAGAGATATCATTCCTTCAGTTAACTGATGTTCTAGCTGCTGCAACTCTTTGAAGCTTAACCCATCAAGTTGTTGACCCATCATCTGCCTACAAATCAAAGTTTATATACATATAAATTTAAATAATTAATTATTAATTACAATCAAAGATTGCATAAATAAACAAATAAAATATCCTGATATAATTGTTACTTACAAACATGTCAAGCGTAGTTTTGAAACTTCATCTTTGAGTGCATTCACTTCTTCTGATTGTGATTGCTGTTTGACAAATTGTTTACACTTCAAATCATTCACATTTTCTTCAAAAGAAAATAATATCAGTAATAATGATAAATTAACACTCTAGCAATTCTTTCACTAACCCTATTAATAATTTAACTAATGAGCCGATAACCTATTCAAATTTAACTCAGTATGATCGAGTTCAATGATATTCGGTTTGAAAACTCATCGAGTCTTATTTACCTTATATATATATAAATTTCTCGAATTGATCTAGAGTCTGAAATTTTCAAGCTAAATTGTATTATGCGGAGATTTGAGCTCAACTCCGACTTATTTATACGCATGAATCTAACAATAAAATTTAAATTTCTATATATCATGATAGCCATTAATAAGAATGTGCTGGAATACTGTACCTCAGTTCCAGGATAATCTGAAGCATGTTCTGGGCCCGTCGGATCTGGGCCTTTGGTATATCTTGACAGAGTTTGTTCCATGCTGATCAATAACACAAACACTGTTAGTAAACTGAATTACAAGCAAATGTTACTCCACATATATTCGAGTAAAATATAAAATTTATATAGTCCTCCATTTCAAATTCGACTTACCAAAAATAATATTGAGGAAGAATCAAAAACAGAAGTTAGATTTTTTTTTTTTTTAATGTGCTTTGGGCCAAAAACTTTAGCCCAAAAATAATATTTATGAAAATATGGCCCAATTAGTACACACGCTTAGCCCAAAACCATCAAAATTTTGTCACGTCTTGCTACCGTAACAATTTGGACAAATTTTCAATTTGATCCTTGAATTTTACTACAATACTCGAAAACGAATTATCTGTTTGAAATTGATACGAATTGTAATTAACTTCAATTACTAACCTATTTCCGTTCCACAAGCTAACTACCATAACACGACTGTCGTTTAAGTCATAGGTTACTTAGGCTACAAGTTTACGACAATCATCGAGAATTCTATTTTCCAGAAACCTAAAATTTTCTAATCCAAGTGTTTGGAACAGCAAACAAAGTAATAATTTCATTTTTTTTCAGAAAAAAAATAATTGTCATCAAATTAGTTAAAACTTCCCTATCAGGAATTCATATACTGTATTTAATTTTTTCTTTTCAGGATGTACACAAAAGAAAAGAAAACGAATGGATTTGATATTAGATTCAAAAATACATATTAAAGAAAAGAAAAGAAAGGAAGATGAAGATATGAAAAGATACCTAGAGCTGGAAAATTCATAAAGCTTTCCTGTACTAGAGAAGACTATAACAGCAACTTCTGCATCGCAGAGTACCGATAATTCTTTAGCTTTCTTAAGCAATCCACACCGGCGTTTCGAGAAGGTAACTTGCCTGCTGTTCAAATTTTCTATCTTCTTTATTTCAATTTTGCCTCTGCCCATTGTTTTCCTTTCTTCTGTCATGAAGCCCTACTTTTGGCTGTTTACAAAATATATGGAATTTGTATAAAGAAGAAGAAAGAACAACGAAGAATATATATATATATATATATATATATATATATAACTATGTCTCATGAACTGATAAGGATTCTGTAGGTCTAAAGAAGGAAAGAATGAGCATAATTAGCATACTATTTGTAGCAATTTATCCTAATTGGGGAGTTGTAATTACTTGAGGAGTGGGTATTTGCTCTTTTGGAACTTTTGTTGATTAAGGATTGTTTGATGGATAATTTCTTTACTAAATACTTTTTTTATTTTGGTTAATTAGGTTTGGGTTTTAATTGGAAATTCTATTGCACTAAAAATAACTAAAATATGATTAATTAAAGTTTATTATTTAATAAAATAAAATCAATATTAGATCCAAAACAAAAAGAATATACTACATTTAGATGTTTGTTTTTTACATTATAGAAATACTAAAATTGGCTGCATTATATATTTATATTTGCTGCCATATATGCAAATATTATCACCCTAATTAAGCTAAAATTGAGTTGCTTTCAAAAATTATTAATAGCAATATTTTCTTAATAAGGTTCCTAAGATTATTAGTTGTTTAACTTACAATAATATAAAAAAAATTTTTTTTTTTGAGAATAAAATAGAGAAAATAATAAATACTCGGATTAGGATTGAGGTTAAACGGATTCATATCATAAATGAATTACCCATTTATGACACGAATATAAACGTATCGTGTTACATATTGACACACAGGTTAGACGAGTGATCTGTTTATTTTAGAGTGAAAAGATAATTTTAGTGTTAAATATAAATATCCAATACTCACAATCTATTTATAATATTAAATAGGTTATATGTGATGTGTTCATATCACCTTTCTAATTTTCGCATTGTGTTCGTATTGAGAAATTTAATAAAATCATTAAACAGATCGTATTTATATTAATCCTAATCATATCTCGTGTAAAGCAAATCTACATCAAACCCAACACGTCAACACAGCTAGTTGGAAGGTTCTTATAAATTGCATATTGTTTTGTATCTGCAGTATTGGATGTATAAATCCATATATGGGAAGTAAATTCATATTTGCACTTTCCAATTTTGTTATTTACTCTATTTGGTATATTGGATACGTTTCAGGAATTCTACTTTGATGATAATTTTGAGTTTGTTTTGTATACTATTTATAATTAATTTGCTACAATTTAGATATTCTTGCTATTTTTTAGTAATTTAATTAGGAGCTAAATGTCATATTTGGTTTAATTAATTAGTAATTTTAGCAATCTTATTGAATTACCATTTTATTATAAATTACGAATATATATGTTTAATTTTTATAGAAAAAATCACCATAGAAAATTTTATTTTTCTTTAACTACAATTAAAATATAATTTTTATTTATTTATTTTAATATATTTAATTTTTTTTCTAATTTGGAAATAAAAAAGTCTACATTTCAATTAATTGTATTTTTTAAATAATTTAATTAATATTAATGGTTTCATGCTTATTAAAAAAAGTTTATATTAAGTAGGAGTAAATTTAGAAAATTGAAAAGATTGTTCTCCTTTTGGAAAGGAGGGAGTGGAATTCACTGGCATATACCTAAGCATTTGGTGCAAAGAGAGAGAATCATAGACAATCCCATATATATCGTGTATCACACGCTCCAATAAAAACTTTTAGATAGATTGACTACGTGGCAAATTAAACGGTCACGATCACACTTACGGCCCTACAGATTTGAATTCAAAAAATCCATAGTTAACGTTACGATTGCAGGGCCTCAGGTTTTGAACCGAAGCTAACTAAGTCCGAGCCGAAAGTTTAAAAAGAAACAAAAGCCTGCGCTTAATTCTTGTGTAATGTGTAAAGGAAATTATCAGTCTTTATACTCTTTTAGCGCTGCTCTCTTTCTCTTCTTCGCCTTCAGGGATTTTTTTCCCTTTGATTTTTTAGGGTTTCTGGTTACACATTTGGAGAAGATAGATACCCAAAGGCAATAACTAAGTTTCTTAATTTTGAATCTTTATAGTAAATGTATATATGGGTGTATCTCTGTTTCATTGATGACTGTGGAAGATATAGGAATTTGCGTTCTTGGTTAATATTTGAGTCACATAAAGAAGACTTCTTTATCGGTTTTGTATTTTGATTTATAATTTTTAGTACTTAATTTTTAGGCATTAATGGAGAATCATCCAAGCACCGAATTATATGATATATTGGCTTCAAGAAAAGCTGAAGAAGCAGGTGTGTGCATTTTCTTTCATGTTTCTACTTTATTTCTGTTTGGTTACTAAGGAATAGGTGTCGTGATTTTCTTTTCATTTATTCTTTTATTTATTTATTTTTTGCTTTTACATGTTTTTTAACTCACTTGTATATGTAGGTCTTGTTTGTTGGGTCTTAAACGATGAACATTAAATCGTTTGATATTTCAATTTTGATGCTTTTACAAAATTGTTGATTTCTAAGAATTTTTTTGTCTTAAATTTTTTTATCTTATATTCACTGATTATTTGCAGCTTGTAGACGATTCCAAGCGGCTGCTTGGCTTGAAAGCATTGTTGGTCCATTAGGCATATCAAGCCATCCATCAGAGAAGGAGTTTGTTTCTTCCTTAAGAAACGGTTTGATTTTGTGCAATGCCATTAACAAAATTAATCCAGGGGCAGTGCCTAAGGTAAATAAATCTATTTCATATCATAGTTTAACCTCATTTTTGTTCTTGATGTTATATGTTGATTTGACCCAAAATTAAAAGATTTACAAATAAACTTTCTGATTGGGTCAATGAGAGCGAAATTTAATGGGTAGTCGAGTACTCAGCAATAAAGTTTCTGTTCATTGGCTAGTTGGGTTAATGAGTATTTTACTCAAGTGCTTTAAGTATTCTAATTGTCTACTTTCTTGGAAACTATTTCAAGGTTGTGGAGAACCATACACCTTTACAATCGCTGACCCGCGAATCACAGCTGCCACCAGCCTACCAGTATTTTGAGAATGTAAGGAACTTCCTTGTGGCAGTTGAAGAGTTAAAGCTGCCTGCCTTTGAAGCTTCTGATCTTGAGAGGGTAAACAGCTAATTACATTTCTATATATGTGTATATGCTTGAATTATGTAATATTTGATTATTAAGCAATGGCTAGAATATCACTGACTGAGTTGTTGGATTTAATATCAAAGGATGCATTTGAGGCAGGGTCAGCAGCAAAGGTGGTTGACTGCCTTTTAGCGCTCAAAACATACCATGAGAGCAAGCAAATGAACGATGGAAATGGCTTTTGTAAGCCTATTAGATCACCTATGTTCATGCATCCTGCCAATGGGAACCATTCTGTTTCAATCTCAGCGGACTCTTGTAGACGCTTGGACATGTCAGCGGCATCTGGGAAACTTGGACCTGCAGATGTTGACATTGAGAAACTTTCTGGTATATTTGAACTTGTTTGTATATTATTACTTTATCTGCTTTATCTCTCTTCATATGATTGTTTTGTGTTGTTAGTACGTCCCTTATGGATAAAAGTAGTGAAATTGGCTTGGACAGTAATGCAGCTTCAGAAAAATACTGCAATATTAATATATTCTATTAGTCAATTATTGTGATAATCTCAGTTGTTTAGAATCTAATTAGCAGCTAATCTGCATGTTTGAGTATAAGCCATGCAATTCACCGGTCAAAATTATTTGATAATGAATGAATCAAGTCATTGCTTAGTCCTAAAATAATAATTTTCATGGGATGCTTTAAGGAGATTTTTTTTCTGCTTCTCAATTAGAACTGAACCATCTGATACTAAAGACATTTCAGTGTGTTTGGCATGTGATTTGAGAGATTGCAGCTAGTGGTATAAATTCTCCCTCAATTTCAAATGATGACATTGGATTTTGTAGATTTAATTGTCAGGCTACTTGCTGAACATATGGCTGATACAAAGGAAAACATTAATGCCAACTTTTTCATGTCCTTGAGTTCCAGTATGGTAATGCTTAGCTGTTATTTTATAAAGTTTACTTTAATTCAATGGATAAATAGAAAAACAAAGAGAGCAGGATCTGTAGGAATCTGTTAACTTACCTTTTTTCAATGATCTTGTGCTACAGGATTGGGAGAAGTTATTGAGCAGAATCATTTCAAGCTGTATGGAGAATAAACTTCAGAACAATTCCCCTGAGGTGTGTTATATTAATCAATGAAAACTTTATTTTCTCCTTTTTGTTATGTTACTGAACTAGTCAAATCTATGGAATATGGTTCTTGTATTCCTTGAGCAATTTTTTCTTTCATAACGATTATTTCACTTCCATGAATTGATTATTAAAACATGTAAAAAATTTTTTCCCCAAAACAGTTAAAATCAATATTTGAAGATTTTCTGAAAGAAACAAATACCTCACCTGCTCATTTAGTATCAGTGCCTCAAGAGGATTCATCTAAACTTGGAGATTCCAAGGTATGTTTCTCCTGATTTCATTCTAACTGTTTTGATGCACATAAGATATTATTAAATGGGAGCTGGTAAGTGTTGTACTGTACTAAGATATTAAAATTGGAGCTCCCAAGTACTGTGCTAAGATATTAAAATTGGACCTTTTTTGTTCTTTATGATTTTGCTTCTGAAATTTTAATATGATAGTCCTAATTTCTAAGCCTTTTTTAGCAATTGATAAGGAAAATTTGCAAATGGACCACAGTTGCTATTTCCTTGTTATTCTATAATGATTTTATGGTTGGCATTGGCACTCAACTATTAAATTTCGTCCTCTAACAGCAAGCTAATAATTTTTCTGCCTCATTTCATATATTAATTGTCTTCTAATTGCACAAACATATCTTAATTGTCTTTTATTTTCAACTTCTATTGAAGCATATTTGTCCAAAATTAGCATAAATCTTGTCCTTTCATCATATTGTTAATTTGCTGGCTTGCATATTCAACTACAAAATTCTTATATGTGACCATACAGATCTTAAATTCTACTTTACTAATAAATGGCTTTGATATGTTCAATTCTTAAAATAATGTTCCGGTTGGTTAATGTGCAACTACTTATCTACTATTCCATGTAAACATCCTACACAGAATCACGGTTTCACTGTTTAAGAACTCATCAAGCATATTGACACGTATTATTTTTTATGTTACTTCTTCAGTAGCTTAAGATGTATTCTGATGTACCCTTCATACATGTTTTGCAGTGTTGTCGAGCTTGCTTAAGAAAGGGTAACTGCAAACACAAGCATTTATTTCAAATGCACGAAAAAGAACTTACGGTTAGTGTTTCTTTTTATTTATAGATTGAATAGTTTAAAAGGTTGTATTCTATTGCTTGGTTGACTTTTAAGGGGGTTCCATTAAAGTGCATGCTGGAAAGCAATATATTCTATATAGTTGTTTTTGCCAGAAGTTAGAAACAGAAAAATGCAATCAAATGCACTGAATATAATAGTTACTTTCTTGTTCTCATCTTCAGGATCTGAAAGCCCTATTGTCAAAGACAAAGAATGAGTTTGAGGATTTGCAATCTCACCTTCAAACAGACTTGAGAGAGCTCGGTAAGTTACCCTTGCAAAATAATTAAGTGAATACCCTTGCAAAGTAATTAAGTGAATAATCACAACTTTGATAATGCATATTCAGAGTATCAGTTTTCGGAGCATTCACTATTCATGGCAAACTATTAAACCAGATCAGATCAAATTGAATTAAGTAGTTTAGTTCAGTTTAACTCTTGGAAAAGAACAGTTTGATTTATAAATAAGAAAAAGTTTATATTTTAGTCTTGGTTTTATTGCAAAAATAAATCAAACCAAACAATGAACTGTGTATTTATTTTATGTATCACATAATAAATAATAATAATAATAATGTATATAATGTAAATTCTAATATTTTAAACAATTAGTATTAAATAATGTAAAATTTAATATTAATGAAGAATATACTGGACGGCTTTCTTTTTTAATTTATACTATAAATGACTGTCATGAACATAATTGAATGATTTATTTGAATTAGAACTTAGAGCTAAACATTTCGTTTATCTTGAATGATAGAAGTAATCAACTACCATTTTAAATAAAACAGTCTAGTTAATATTGAAACATTCATCAATCACAATTTGTTTTTTAAAATTCTTTTAAACTGCCTCAAACCAAACTATAGTGGCCTAATCATTTTCCTGCATGTCAATAAGTCAACTCTCCATACCTAAGGTTTTTCCTGTTTAATCATCTCTAGTTTCTCTTCTTGGATACTTACCTGACCATCACTGATTGTGGTGATATCTTGGATGTTCCAAATGATACCAGCAAGGTTTCTTGCTCAACAATTTTTTTCTAAGGCAAATTTTTGTATCTATTTGTAATGAAAATCAGTTCTAGGTTATAATCTCCCTTATATTCCTCAGATATTGCTAATAGTTACATTTTCTTGTGATTCCTAGAGCCCATAAGAATGAGATAGTGTGGATATCTACTTGTAGACATTCACAATTGGTTGAGTATCTCCCTCGTTGTTTAGGAGATAGTAACTCCCATTTTTAAAAATCAAAAAGATTTTTGAAGTCTTAAACTGCTTGCATTTTGCCTTGTGGTCAGGATGCCAGGTACAGGAGATGTCTACTGCTGCTCTTGGATATCACAGAGTTTTGAAAGAGAACAGGAACTTACACAACACGGTTCAGGATTTGAAAGGTTAGCTTACTGTTGAACATTGTACATTAGACAACCTTTTATTATCATTATTATTTGATTTTTTTAAATGTTGAACCAATAATGTTTAATTTATTAGGCCTATCCTGATTAAGAGTTTTCTCAGGTAACATTCGAGTTTACTGCAGAATTAGACCCGCCATTGCTGGTGAAAAAAATAGTGTGATAGATTTTATTGGAGATGATGGCTCACTAGTGATCTTGGATCCATCAAAGCCCAAAAGAGAGGGAAGGAAAATTTTTCAGTTTAATCGAGTGTTTGGTCCTACTGCCACCCAAGGTAGTATTACCTATTAATCTCATATTTTTATGGCTTATGAGCTTGTGTACTGAAATCTAACAAGTTATATATGTATTTTCAGATCAAGTATACAAGGATTCTCAACCATTAATTAGGTCTGTGATGGATGGTTATAATGTATGCATTTTTGCTTATGGTCAAACTGGATCAGGGAAAACATTTACCATGGTAGGATCTTTATTTGATTTGGCTTTTCCTTATGGAAGATAGAAAATTAGCTTCTTCTTGTTTTCCTGACAGCCATCCTGTTATAAGTTTCATATATCTGATATGACTTTTTATGTTTACAGAGTGGTCCTTCAGGTGGGTCGACTAAAGATATGGGGATTAATTTTCTAGCGCTGAATGATCTATTTCAGTTCTCTAGGAAAAGGAAGGATGTCATAAATTATGATATTCAAGTTCAAATGGTGGAAATATATAATGAGCAAGTACGAGACCTTCTAGCGGAAGATTTATCAGCTACTAAATATCCTTTCTCATTGTTGTATTCACACTACAGAAACATATATTTACTTTGTCATATAAATACTTTGTCAGATAAATATTCACAAAAGTAAGCAAGAAAACAAATATAATTCCTGTTGCACAGTAGTTGTGCTTCTTAACCATGCACAAGTTAGAGATTCGGAGCTGCATTGGTGACAATGGCTTGAGTCTTCCAGATGCTAAAATGCACTCCGTGCAGTCCACTGATGATGTTCTCAATCTGATGAAACTCGGTGAGGTGAATCGAGTTGTCAGTTCCACTGCAATGAATAATTCAAGCAGTCGATCCCACAGGTCAGATTTCAGAAGCTTAAATGATCTGTTGCTATTTGTTCGAAATATTGAAACTTTCCTTTTGCTGAACCATGAAAATTTCATAGTTATAACAAATAAAAATATTTATTAATATGTAAATGATGAACAACTACAAATATTTAAAGCTCATTCGAAGAAGAAGAATGTTTTTTCACATAATTGATTGGTTGTTTAACATGCATTTGCAGTGTCCTGACAATTCATGTGCATGGTAGAGATATATCTGGAAGCATCACTCGTAGTTGCCTGCACTTGGTAGACCTTGCAGGAAGTGAAAGAGTAGATAAGTCAGAAGTCACAGGAGATAGGCTCAAAGAGGCTCAGTATATCAACAAGTCTCTTTCTTGTCTTGGAGATGTAATCACAGCATTGGCGCAAAAGAACTCCCATATCCCTTACAGAAACAGCAAACTCACACTTCTCCTGCAAGACTCCTTAGGTTGTAATATGAAACTCCAGCTTCTCTCTGTCATTTTACTGGTTTTGGTATTGATTATCTGATCGTATTAACAATTTGCTTTCTGAAAATTTCACTTCAGGTGGACATGCTAAAACATTGATGTTTGCTCATATAAGTCCAGAAGCAGATTCTTTTGGAGAAACAATCAGTACTTTGAAGTTTGCTCAAAGGGCATCCACAGTGGAACTTGGCGCTGCTTGCGCTAAAAAGGAAAGCAGTGAGATTATACAACTCAAGGAACAGGTAAAATATTATTCTTTGAATGTTTCAATTTTAGTTCTGGCTTCTATGCTTTTGTTTAGTCTGCTCCAAGCAAGCCCGATTGTAAAATGGTCTTCAAATTTTGAAGGCACTGAGTGCTTCATTTCTATCCTATTTGAAAAAAATACTAAAGTCAGTCGCCTTGTCACTGAGACTAATACTAACGTTTAAAAGGTTTGTATCTGACATGGCTTTATACAGTTTGAACTTGCTGAGCCTGAGCGAGCTTCTTTATCCCAGCTGACATAATTTAAGTGTTCGAGTTTTGCTTAAAATATGAAATCACTATGCACCGTTGCCTCTTTTTTCGTTACTGTTGTCGCATTCATTACACTAATGCCACAAGTTTAACAATTTGGTGTGTAGGTTGAGAACCTTAAGAAGGCATTGGCAAGCAAGGAAGCAGAAAACATGCAGTTCAATAAAATGAAGGAGCCAAGGTCCCCACGTGAGAAATCAAAAGCAATGACTGAACGAACTCCTCTGTGTACACGGAGATTGAGCATTGAGAATGGCAGCAACATGAAGTCTCAAACAGTAAATCCCATAGACATAAAGGGATCAAAAACACCTTCAGTACCAACTCGTTCCCGAAGATTAAGTTTGGAAGGTCCAAGATACTATAAGAAGGATAATTTCCAGTCCAAGGTAGCTCCAGATGACATAAGCAAGCCTCTATATTTTGACACAGTGACACTGCAGAAGTATGGTCAATCTCAAGATCCAGAAGCAACGTCAAAGATGTTTGGGCATGCTGCTAGTGGCAGTTCAATGCTGGAGGTCTATCGTGCTAATGGCCCTAGAAGTAGTCCTCCAAGTTCTTCTCATCAAAAGCGAACAGTTAAAACTGACAATAGGACACAAATTCCAGTTCCTCAGGTTCTAACAACACCTGAACGACAACTACCCTCCAGAAACGAGGTTGAAATTGTGATGCAAAATGAATGTGCTCTTCTTCCTACAGATTCTCAGACAAGTAATTTGATTAGTAGCACAAATGGCAGAGGATCTCAAATAAGGAAATCTTTGCGAACAATAGGAAAACTGATTAATGGCTCTGAGAAGAGGTATGTGTATAAACAGAAATGTAGGATTTTCTTTTTTCTTGTGATATGCTGTTGAATCTGAGTTCATCATCTTACAGGAATAATCAACAGCGTTCAAAGGAAGCAGAGTCACCATCCATCAATGGCACAAGCAATAACAATGATATAAAGTCACCAATTACAGCTAATGGAAGGGCAGTACGAAGGCAATCACTTACAGGAGTTCAATCTGATGGGTCACGCCGTTCTTCTCTTGGAGGGAAACCAATCGACTCTGGCAAGTATAACTAACTGAAGCATCAGTCATTCTGCCTCATTTTCCTCTATCTGCATTAAAAAAAGGAAATTCATTTTCTTTCGTTTTCCATTTTTCCAATGCAGATGACTCAAGGAGGAACGCAAGGACACCCCCTCCAGTTCATTCATCAACAAAGACAACAAAAAGATGGCTTTAACTCAAACTAAGTGCAGAACCCTACGATATTGCTTTGACTTGAAGCATGTGAACACCTCCACTCTTTTCCATTCATCCTTCAAGGTTAATGGATATTCACTTTACAAAGCTGACTGAAGAGTATTGCAATGGTGCTTTGGCTCAAAGCACAAGGCGCAAACATTTTTTAGGGAACACTTGTAGTTGCAAGGTGATTTCCTGACAGATTGAACATATGAAATTCATGTACATAAGAGAAATTCCGTATGATTAATAATTGATTTACTTGATCCCAAAACCTAGTTTTTATTTGTTTCTAATAATTGATTCATTGTTTTTTAAATCATAATCTATAATGAGGCAGCTAATTTTCCATTTTTCTTATTTTCTTCATTGGACAGAATAAGAAAAATAAGAAACTGCAAGTCCTGAAATGAGATGGATTCATTTTAATCCACTGTCCATTTCTTGCTCGTGTATTAACTTTGATATATATATATATATATATATATATAACCTTCTCATATTTTTCAAGCACTTGCACATGGTAGGACCATTTAGATTTAACATTAAATAACATGACCAATCAGGGTGCTGATTTATTGCAATGGACCAATGTATGCTAAATTGCTAATTAGCTTAATTGTACAATAAAATGGATAGGGGCTGCGAGGCTGTAGAGATAGGGATCCTTTGAGTTGTAATGAAAATGGCTAAATTTTCACAAAAAACTACAGAATCAATTCAAATTATTATGCAAGATTGTGAAGCTGCAAGTACTGCAGCCAATTCAACCGAGCAACCAAGATTATTAAAAAGACGAAAGAAAAACAGCAGAAGATTAGTGGTAGTCGTTTTCATGACTGTCTAATATAAGAAGCCTCAAGTTCAAACCATAGATATCCTTGGAATAAAATTAAATTAGTTAAAATTTCATTATAATAATAAAAATGATGGAATTGAAAAAATCTCACTTCCGAGGTTATGATGGAAATTCATCAATATCATGGGTTGTTGCCATGGCATATCTGGTAAATACATTGGAATATCCAAATTTCATGGATTTTAAGGAAGTCGTTTTTCTTAACCAAACGAACAAAACTGGTAAAAACATGGAATATCTAAATTTCATCTCTCAAATTTCATTAATCCAAACAATCATGTCTAAAGGCTTATCAAGAAAAAGTACACCAGTAACACATTCTATAACTTTATCATGTTTTGTATATCAGTAATTGGCCATTATTTAGAGAAACAAAAAGAAGGGATTTTCATTATATCTTGAACTCACTTACCAAAACTTCCCTTCAAAGATCATACTACTATTTACTGGGAGTTTAATGTACTAATGTTTACAATAAATTTTCCCAGTTACCAATATTTTGTGCTTTAAAAAGCACAAACATAAAACCAATCAATTAGAAATGGTAAAGAATAGGTGGTAACAATATCTCCAAGTTCATATGATGTAAGTATAGAACATTAATGTGATTTGTGTTCATGAGGGTGATTCATTTTTCTGATGGAGTATTGATAGGCACGAACTAATCTTTTCTGAAATCTTCCAAGGTTTAATCTCACATTTTGGCTGTCAAGATAGATTGTCTTGGTGTATTGCCATCCCTTTTTAGATATGCTTTCAGGGTCTCGAAGTACAGGATCATTTTTGTCATACTCGTCATACAATGAGCTTTCTCTAGGCAAAATTTCGTACCCAATATACTTCAAACCCAGCTTCTTAGCAGGCTCTCCATAATAAGTCTCTGCTGCCCATTCTGTTCCAAGAGGAATTACTTGTATAAACACTGAACCTGGCCTCATAAACAAGAAATGGGTCATGGCAGCACCATGAACACCAATCATAACTTCACTTGAATTAAGTGCTCTATAAATCTTGGCGAGCTCTGTAGTCCTGTCAGGCCTCAAAACTTCAACATGAAATCCAATTCCTTGAGCCATTTTTACTAACAAATCTTCATTAGTTATAGCTCTTGATGCATTTCGAGATAAAATAACTAATTTAGGCCTCTTCAATTTAGCTTCTTGCACATCATTTTTTAACTCCAACAAGGTTCCTGATGAAGGTGACAGAGAAAGAACTTTCTGCTTTAGTTTCTCCTCAACGTCTCGTTTCTCATCTCGAATCAAACCATTAATTCGAGGCTTATATGCTTTATCTAGTAAATTATGAAAATCAACAATGCTTTTATTCCCTTGCATCAAAGAAGGATCAACAGTAAGCTCATCATGAATTTTAAGACCAACAATGGCTTTAGGGAAACAATGTATCCTTTTATCTCCACTAAAATCAATGGCAGGATAATCTGAAAGATGCGAGAGAATGTCTCCGTACTTTGTTATCCACCAATCATGATACTCGAGAATAACAAACACTACTTGCTTGTTAAAATGCTGGGATGTAATATACAACGGTAAAATCCCATCATTGAATTCATGATACACGTTACCAGTATAACCTCCAGTTGAAAAGAACACAGCTGGAACACTATGCTCGACATCACATTGGTGATCAATTGCAAATTTCTCTTGCTTTGAGATAAGGTGTAATTGATCAATCGTGTCCATAACACTTGTTTCCCATTTTCTTGTGTATGGTTTGATCTTTTCATGTTGGAGTTCCTCTTCCTCATCTTCTCTAATCAAAGTAGTGTTTCTTGAAATATAGAGAAAGATTGATGAAGACGCATATTGTGTTCTTACATCCCCTTTCATTATACAGAAATCTGTACGAAAACTGCTTCTATCACAGCATATTGTTCCTGAACAGAACAAAAAAAAAAAAAAAAGATTTAGGTAAAAAAATATCAGGGAATATGCAAGGAAAAAGATTTTGTTAAAAATTTTGGGAATAACCAATCACATGGCTTCCCCTTTTCCTGAACCTATCACACAAGGTTGCCAGAAAAAACACACTAACATAATGATAACAAAAAAGTAAAAAATTAGTTTCTTTCCCCTTCTTTAAATCTAACTTTTATTAGTTCTGAAAAGTTGGTAACATAAACAGCTTTAATCTCTGGCAATACTGTTTGACTCAAACTTCATCCAAGTCTTGATTGAAGAAATGGATTGATTAAAGGCAACAGAAATAGGCAAGAAGAGAAACACACAAAGAGCACTAACCATTAGAGATTGAAGAACACAAAGAACCAACATTTGCATCCACATCAGCAACAACACCTTCATTTTCTACAACAAACGAATCTGTAAACACCATGTAACACCCATCAAGATATATTCAAAAAGAAAAACACAAAAACAGAACAAAATATGGGAAAACAGATACAGATAAAGATTAAAAAAGCAATAAGAAATAGAGACTTACACAAAAGAGAGAAAGCAGAGGAGGAGCAAAAAAGGTAAGGTGCCAAAATTAGGCAACACGAGAGAACAGAAATAAAGAGAAGGGAAAGAAGCTTAGGCCTTTTTCTTTTATAGTAACCAGAGTTTGCACAAACCAAAGCAAGAGCTTCATCTTCTTCACCATTTTGATGTTCACCTTTCTTTAACTGATGGTAACGATGGTAGTGCACCATTTATAAACAAAGCTTTCTCCTTTTTCTGTTTTTTCTTTTATATATATTTCACTCTGTAGAGCTTCTGTCCTGTGCTAGCTCTGTTTCTGGTCCTGGGGTTTCGAAGAGAACAACGAGAAAGTAAATGAAAACTCTTTGTGCAGCTAGTTATGAACAAAGCAAAACCCAGTTAAGAAAACAAAAGAGAAATATAAATGCCTATGGCTTGGAAGTCTGGACGATGAAGGACAAGAAGCAAAGTGGGTATCTTTGAGTTATTCTTGGAAGCTGTTTTTTCGGTTTCTCTGGTTTTTTCCTTTTGACAGATTCTTTTAAACCCAAAGTTATAAATGATTAAGAAAATGAAAAAGAAAAAACAGGGTGATATGAAGAACGAGAGGAGGAGGAGGTGGTGGTGGTGGTGGAAGCTGAGAGAAAAGCAACGTAGGAGCAGAGAAGAGATGGAGGTGGTGGCTAGAAAAGCAGGAGGCTAAAGCTTGAGCCTTTGACAATTTGCTGTTAACAGTCAAATTGCGTGTATATAAGGGGAAACCGAAGACCTGAACTGGAAATATATGTTGGTTCTTGGTTGGCTCTCTGTGGTCTATACTTGTGTACAAATTACATCATTTTTAATTAATGATGATTGTATCTCACGCGTCATTTAAATGCGTGAGGAAACTGTCTTCTTCGTTGTCTCTTATATACCAAATCAAACATTCTCCTCTTCCTACTTAAATTAAGATTAATTCAAATCTTAATTCTCAAATGAATATTTTAGAAAAAAAGGATTAACCTTAAATAAAATTTTTAAGGGATTAATAATCAAAATAAAAAAGGTTATTTCAGTAAATCAACAATTGTTTTATTCTAATTATGCCACATTTATCAAGTGCGTTTAAACCCTAGTACATAGATTATAAGAATTAACCGCGTTTGCACACCATATAAGGTGGCCGTCTCATGATATTTTAATTTTTTTTTAATAAAAATAATATTTTAATATTTAAACTTCAGGAATTACGGTTATTTTTTAAAAAAATTATAATATAATCTAATATTATGTAATTACTATATTAGAGTTCACCAAAGTTAACCATAAACTTTTTACCAAAAAAAGAAAAAAGTAACCATGAAGTGATTTTATTTCTTTTTATGCACTACAAATCAAGCTGAAGTAAATATTTTTCTTTAAATATAATAAATTATTAGTTGGATAATTAGATATTTAAAAAATAATTTTCAAGAATTGAATTTCACTAATAACAATTTTCCCCACTTTTATATTTGAAAATATTTAATTTAAACATCATAAAAATTTGTAATTTTAAGCTTAAAATGATATATATGTGTGTGTTTGCATTGTAATTAGGTTATATAAGTCATTTCATATTGATTTAATAAAAAATATGGAAAATAGACCGAAGAACTGAAGAGTTTGATGAAAATAAAAATTAGAGATATAAAAATTTATTTTTCAAGATATAAAAATTAAATAGGGACAAAATATTAATTTTCCCTATATATTACTGTATTTGATTGAAGCAAAGACTAAGAACAATCAAACAATGCTTCGTGAATGGTAAACTAATTTCGGATTGATCTTTTATTTTTCCTGGCAATTCCAGCCTGAACAGGATTGTGACAGGCTCTAGTCAATTTTATGAAGTTCACATGTCTGTAAAGTCACTAAAAGGAGATGGGCATTTGTCCTTCTCTTCAAAAATGGAAGCTAACGGCTACCTGGTCTTCATCTTCCAACACATTTTTCCACTGATAATTAAGTAATCAAATAATTAACCTAGGCAAGAATCTGAATCTCCACCACCATAAACATAAGACCAAGAAACCTACGAAACGTGCCAAAAATCAAACATTTGCGCGTTTGCACGCGGTCAGAGGAGGAGAGAAGTGCTCAGCAGACGATACACGATTTGTTTGATTCCAAGGTTCGACTGCGTTCCATCAAGATTATATCTTTGGGTCACGTGACCCGTATCTTTGTTCTAGACAAAAAAAAAAAAAAAAAAATTAATTCAATTATTTAATAAATAATTAACTTTAATTACAAGTAAGTATTAACTTAGATGGTAAATAATTTCAATTGCTGTAAAAGTAATAATATAAATTTAATCTCAAGAAACGTATTATAGTTGCTTCTTAGTGTTGATCAATTGATTGGATTCTTGAGGAGCTAGTGATTTAAGAAAGAGACAACTCAACCTATTATTAGGATCTTCACAAATGAATACTACACATGCGCAACTCAAACAAAGAATGGGCCTAGGCCCGTTAAGACTTAAGACAATAAGACTGGACCGTTATTGGGCCATTTGCTGCGGGCTTGGCCTCTAGATTGTTCTGAGTAGAAATAGGGAAAAGTTACTTGTTTGGTTCAATTTTTTTTTACTAGCTTTTTAGAAATTAATTAAATTCTTTTTTGAGAAATGAAATTAATTAAATTTTTGTTCATTCATTTGTATAATTAATTTTCTGCCATTTTTATGTCGTAGGTGTTTTGCCGACGTGTTACTGTAAATAAGCATTAAAATATTATATTAATTAATTTCAAACTTATGAGTAAGAAAAAAAAATTATAATTGAATTAATTAGCAATATATATATATATAAACATGCCTAAATTTACTAAGATTTTTTTTATTAAGGTTTTTTATTTATTTTTAAATGTATTTTTGTATAATAATAATAATAAATTCAAAGTGTATCAGTGGTAATAAAAGTTTATAGGCTTAATAACTAAAATATACTTGCAATTTATAGCCACACATTTAAATCATTCCTCTAATAAGCCAATCAAATTTGATCCATTCCAAGGGCGCTAACCACCTTACACCCAAACACTCCCTAATTTTCCAACTGGACATCACACACATCCCACGTGCCAAAACTAACTGAAAATCTTCTACCATACACCCAAATACCAACACGCAAAATAAAAAATGGGGTCAACATTTCGGTTCATTTTAAATCGAATCAAATCAATACCAATTTAATATTCAAATCCAACTAAAATTAAATATTTTAACTCTTTTCGACATTTATGTTTATTTTTTGAGTTTGATAAAAATTAAATTTATTTTTTAAAATAAAAAATTGATATTCGGTTCGGTTTTTCCAAACCTTGTACTGGTCCAATCAAAACCATTTATTATTGTTCCAAAATCGAGATTGTTAACGGTCAAACATAACAGATCACTTTAAACGATCAATTACGTTCACCACACCAGATTATTACCTAACTCCTAACCCTGGCTATAAATAACCCCCTTTCCTCTGCCTCTCCTTTCCGTCTTCTCTTCCTTTTCGTATTTCGTCTGTTGACGTGAACACGATCGGAACATAACTCAAAATTGGAACAGAAGAAGAAATTTAAGAACAAATAGAAGCATAATTTATTTTATTACTTAATTGAATTTTAGTAATGGGTGACGCTTTCTGCTCGGACTGCAAGCGGCAGACGGAGGTAGTGTTCGACCACTCGGCGGGGGACACGGTGTGTTCAGAGTGCGGTTTGGTGCTTGAATCGCACTCGATTGATGAGACATCGGAGTGGAGAACTTTCGCCAATGAATCCGGTGATAATGATCCTGTTCGTGTAGGTGGTCCCACCAATCCTCTTCTGGCAGATGGTGGTCTCTCAACCGTTATAGCTAAGCCTAATGGTGCCTCTGGGGAGTTCCTTTCGTCTTCCTTAGGTCGCTGGCAAAATAGAGGCTCTAATCCGGATCGAGGGTTGATATTGGCTTTTAAAACCATTGCTACCATGTCTGATAGGTACGGAACTTTTTTTTTTTAGTTCTCCGAATTTTGTGTTGATTAATTAAGGGATCGCGACGTATTTTTGTTGTTTTGATTGATTGTTTTGGATTGTTGATGGGTTGAATTTAATGTTGCGGCCTTATGTAAATTAAATAACTGATCTTTGAGCTTTTATATATGTGAAAATGAACCAGTTGAATCCTTTGATTTGGTTTTAGGGGGATTGGATTAGGATCTTGAATTGATTAGAGTTTGATTGCGTTATAACGATATGATGCAATTAATTGATTTTTGTTTTTAAATTGTGTGATTGGCGATATTGAAATTTAGATTCTTAAATAATGATAGTTTAAGTGTAAAAGTGATGAACTTTTTTTCATTTTAGGAAAAAAATGGATTAAGGGGTTGGTGAAGTCATGAATTGTTTGCTTGTTGTCTCCAAGTTTTTGCTTTTATGAATTAGTATTATCATATTTGATGTGCAGTCTTCAATTTTGAAGAAATTAACTATTGCAAGCTGATCACTAATAAGAAGAAATTTTTGTTTCAGGTTGGGCCTTGTTGCAACTATAAAGGTATGCTACTCACTGATTCAATATTTTTATGTTACTGTTAATGGTGTTAAAAGTATCTTTGACTTTAACATCGAATGAAATGACTGCTATGCTTATAGGATTTCGTGTTGTATACAGAGTGTTAGTCGTTGGAGGTGCACCTTGTTCAATGGTAAAGTTGTTCCAAGGTGACCAAGAGTTCATTTAGGCTACTTTAACAAAATATACATGAGTAGACTTTAGTATACACATGAGAATGTACTCTAACAAAATCTGATAATGTACTTGGGCTACTCTAACTGCTAGCTTTGTGTCAAATTTTACCATCAAGCCTTAATTGTTTGCTTCTTCTATACCTTATGAGTCCTAATTGTTAGTTGAATGGAGATTGATGGTTCCAAATTCCAATGCAGAAATTTAATTCCACAATGTATCCTTTTTTTATGATTTTTCTGATCCGTACAATGTAATCGAAAATACAAATGAAAAGTACATTGAAAATCCCGATCTTATGCATGGCTTGAAACAAGCCTTAAGCATTTGAGTAATTATGATTATGGCTTGGGCTACCTTTAAAACAGAAAGGGGACTCTCGTTCTGTTGGAGAGAACATTAGTTTGAAGAGAATAGATTGAATATTTGCTTATTGAAACTTTAATTGACTGCTAGTTCTTAAGTGGGCATCTAAAATTTGCCATGAAGAAAACTCTCTTGAATTTAAAAAATGTCACAATCTTTTCACTTATTGTATTTTTGTTACATGTCCTTTTTTTTTTCTTTCTTCTTCTTTTTTATGTTTCTTATTTTCAAAATTTCTCCTTTAGGAAACCATAATAATTCTTATCTGTGCCACTTGACAAAAATAAACTGATTTATGTTCATTCAATTTCTATATATGTTGGATTTGACTTTTTAAAATAGAAGGGTAAATAAAATTTTTTTTACAGAATAATTTTTGAATTTGTTTTGAATATTTTTTCTTGCATTTTTATAGTTTTTTAACACATTGACTCATAAATTCAATCATTCACATTGTTATTTCCACCAAAACCAAAAAAATGAAGCTGCTGTATTAATCAATTATAACTAAAAAACTATGTGCCTTCCACGGACAGCAGCTTGTACCAAATTTTCGAGGGTTCTCCCTCCATAGGGTTAGTTTCAAGTTAAATTAGTAGTCAATCCTAATCCGGTAACCCTAATTTTCTCCTTCTGTGGCTTTGTTGAGTGGAGATCAGAGAACCATAGTTGACTTTAGGCATTGCAGAAAAGATTGGTATGTTAACTAATATCAAATATAAATTGTGTCATTTTGCTATCTTTATTTAATATTTTGATACTGTTGACAATGTGCACACATTTAACTCTGTTACTTAAAACCCTGACTACAATCTTACAAATATCTTTGAAAATTTTAATTTTGATGCCTTATGAGTGCTTATTTTCTTTTTTTATTTAACTTCTCTATTTATGTACTCCTGAGAATTGGTTTCCAGTAATGATTCTTTCATTCCTCCTAACAATGGAATTTCTATGTTTTGAAGGATCGGGCTAACGAGATCTACAAAAAGGTGGAAGATCAAAAGTCTAGTAGAGGAAGAAATCAGGACGCCTTATTGGCAGCTTGCCTCTACATTGCTTGTCGACAAGAAGACAAGCCACGAACTGTAAAGGGTACAGCCTAAGATTCTTTTAACATCTGGATGCTTCCTGATTTATCTTTCCCTAAGTGTTTGAGCTTCCTGAACCTGTGGATTTCAACTAGAAATTTGCTCTGTTGCCAATGGAGCCACAAAGAAGGAAATTGGCCGATCAAAAGAATACATAGTGAAACAACTGGGTTTGGAGACAGGTCAGTCAGTGGAGATGGGAACAATACACGCTGGGGATTTTATGGTGGGTTTTCATTTTGCTTTTTCTTTTTATTGAAAATTTATTTGCTCTCTTTTTTTTTTCTTTTTCATTCCTGGAGAAATGTTTCATATTGCTGGAGAAGCTGAATCTGTGTTCAATGCTTACTATCACCATGCATTATCTCTAATTTTGCCTTAACTTGATATGTAGAGGCGTTTTTGTTCAAATCTTGGTATGAATAATCAAGCGATGAAAGCTGCCCAAGAAGCTGTGCAAAAATCTGAAGAGTTCGACATAAGGTAATCACAATCGTCTAGTAATTATTATTTTGTCTATGTTAAGGGGAGCATGTGGTGCCTCTCTTTTGTCATTTAGTTTATTTTAACGCTTAAAGATTTATCACTTCATGATAATTGATAGAATTTGCAATTTAGAGGATTTGGAATTAATGGTTGTGACTGAGATGACAAAGATTTTACAGTGAAGGCTGTAAATGGGCACTCATACAATGCTTTAAATTCTCTCTGACCTATGAAGCAATGTAGAGATTATGCATTTGTCTCAAATTTCTCTTGAAGCAATCATCAAGAGGAATAATTTATAAATTGTTTTCCTTTAATGCAAAGTCTAATTGGTTTCAGAAATCTATGTCCTCAAATTTGACAAACTTCATGCTATTTTGTGAAAAAAATTGATGAGCCTTTTTTTAAAGTCAATTCTTGATTAGGAATGGAGAGCCTTTTAAAAAATCACTTTCTATATATTAGGTGATTCCATTGGTTTCTTGTCTTGGGCTTTTGAGGAGGAGTTTAAGTGCTCCTAAAGCTATTATTACTGCTGTAGCATCTTTTTATGATATGTGTTTGTCTTTATTCTTCATGTTGAGTTTTCTTTTCTTTCTTATTTAATAAAATTTCGTTTCTGTAGAAAGTAAGGGATAGAAATATGTTGAAGCAATGTTTATAAAGCTCTTGTCTGGACGCTGTAAATTAATGTTTGTTGGGTTCCTTTTAACATTTTGTTTTTGCTTTTAATGCTTGCAGGAGAAGTCCTATATCAATCGCAGCAGCGGTCATTTATATTATTTCTCAGCTTTCAGATGATAAGAAGCCTCTTCGAGGTTTGGTGATCTTTTGCTTTTAGGTTGACATAAAATTTTTTTTGTTCAATATTTAGTCTGAATCACAGTTTATTATTACTATTTCTGTGCATGGACGTATTTTTTACTGACACCTAATTTACAAGACACGAAATTCATTTAGTATTACCGTATGATATGATGTAATAATTTTTAACAGCTGAATCTAGATATGCGGGTGCTATTGATAATGTTCCTGTGATGCAGAAATTTCACAGGCTACTGGAGTTGCAGAAGGGACAATTAGAAATTCCTACAAGGATCTCTATCCCCATGTTTCAAAGATAATACCAGGTTGGTATGCCAAGGAAGAGGATCTCAAAAATCTTTGCAGCCCTTGAAGTATAGAGAGACAATAAAGGGAATAACAACACCCACAAATTTGAAATGGTTTGGAGCCTTCCATCTTGACTTGTATTGGCAACTGCAGAGACAAAAAGAACAAAAAAAAAAAAAAAAGAAAATTTGTGCAAGGCCCTTTATTTTCATTTTCTTTCGGCGTTCAATTACACTGCTACCTTTAGTTAAGAGGGAGGAAAGCAAAAATATTTTTAGCCATTCAATTCTAACTGGCGCTTAACCACGCAGCAGCTACATTTTCACATTTGAGTGGATATTGACGTGTATTATGCAAATTGCCAAATCTCACGTTATAATTATTTCAATTTACGACTTTTTTGTTTTATGAAATTTTTTTATATTTATCTTATTCAAATTTGCTTTTGTTGTTAGATTAACGTTAACATTATTGTTAACCGAGGATTGAGATTCTGGTGGTGCTGTATAATAAGCTACACATTTCTTTTTACTTGCTAAGCTACATTTGCTTTTGGTTATGGACGGAATGGTGATTATTTGTGTGTTTTGGTTGGGCCTAGAGAGGCCCTAAGGCCCGCAACCTAACAAATACGACAAAAATGGTCTTTCTATTTTTGAGAAAATGTTAAAATGTTATAATAATTTTTCAAAAATAAAGGGATAAAAGTAATTAAATATATAATTTCAAAATCCAAATTTATTTTACCTTACATATTTTGTCCACACTAATTTAATTTAACTTGTTAGCTTTGGGAAGCTCGTTTGTACCCTTATGCGAGGCTTAGCCAGAAAATTTGAAGCCCAACGATTTGAGTTCTGAGCGAGTTCTTCCTCCATGCTTGACACAATTTGGAAAGCTATAATATCCATTCTCTAAGAATATAATAAGTAGGGATAACTCTCGTGGTTCATGTTCTTGTCAAATTATGGAATTTATTTTTCCTTATCAAAGTTGTAATTAATAATTAAATGAAGAAAAACGTGTTTTGAAAATTGTAGAGTACTCACATGCATGCATGCATGCTTGCATTTTAAGCTACAAACGTGATAGACTTGTCCTTTATTTTTCCCAATTCCACCCTAAAAGCAATTCCAATGCGTGGATAATGTCATTAGACAAATTTGGTAGACATTTCATGCACATTTAGCCCTTATTTAAAATAAATCAATTCTATAAAATTTTACAAAATTTTCATTTATAAATTTAAATTTTTGTGTTTGGTATGAAAAAATAAAAACTTAAATTCTTTCAATTCAATAGCAAAAATTTAAATTAATTAAATTAAATTATGCTAAAACTATGCAATTTTTCTACGCCTCGGTATCTAATCTCCGAGAACCGGTGTCTTTCCTTTTCCGATCTCTTTCTTGCGAAGCAAGAAAGATTATTGTTATTCATGATTCTTTAATGGGGTCAGTAGTTCAAGAAGTTCAGTTCATTTCCAATGCAGAATCTTACACTTTCCATAGTGTGTCTGCTTTTACTCTCTGCTTGTTTCTTTCGGAGAAAATGGGGAGAAATATAAAGCTAAATGAAGCGATCCCAGAAGAACTTCCTTCCCTTAAGGTTGTTTTACCAATGAGTTCTTGGATTTCATCACCTCCCAGTATTATTACCATAAGTTCAATTCAGGTCGTATTTACAACACAAGCAGATTAATAGAAGGTACTTTTATGGACTTAATTGAAAACGAAGAGAAAGAATCAATGGAGAAGAATATCGAGAAGCATTGGGGATTAGGGCCTTTCAATCCGTTAACCATACCGGACAAGAAAGGATTAAATGAAAAGCACTTCTGCTTGAAATGGCTAGACAAACAAGAAAGAAACTCAGTTATTTTTGTGTCATTTGGTACTACGACGGTTCTGAGTAATGAACGAGTCAAGCAATTAGCTATTGGGTTAAAGAAAAGCAATCAAAAATTCATCTGGGTACTAAGAGATGCCGATAAAGGAGATGTTTTTAATAAAGATAGTGAGAAAAAGGCTGAACTACCAAAAGGGTATGAAGATTCAATTCAATACAAGGGATGGGAATAGTGGTAACTGATTGGGTGCGCAGTTGGACATTTTAACCCACCAAGCAATAGGAGGTTTTATGAGTCATTGTGGTTGGAATTCTTGCATGGAGAGTATTAGTATGGGAGTGCCAATAGCAGCTTGGCCAATGCATTCAGATCAACCAAGAAATGCAGTTTTAATAACTGATGTTCTGG
>CANUEP010086675.1:0-14591 GCA_947857235.1 Jatropha podagrica
GGAGTCATTTAGGGTTTTCCTAGTTTACCCTTAAATAATTAAATAAGGTGGCGACTCTCATACATCACGTGCATTTCTATCCATTTGTCATACGCATTTCCACATTGCGAGTACGTATGGGGGGTAGGGGTTCACACATACTGGAGTCATTTACAAATATTACGTACATGGCATAATTTAATTACTTTTGCAAAATACAACTTTTGACTTACACACTCAAAATTTACATGTCTGCTCAAATATGCAACGTTGTTCTGTTAATATTTAATACATCACACATATTCCAAAAAGAAACCAAACATACGATAGCTACTTCAGTAGCATACTATTTACACTAGACTTTTAAAGAAATCCCATAATGAGCAGGACTTAATCTCCTACTTTCTCCTTTTCTTTCCCTGCGATAATGCAGAAAACACTATCGCTAAGTAAATTGCTTTGTGGTGCTATTTTATAAATTGATATGTAAATTCATAACTTTTCAATATTATTAATAATTGTAATTGAAATTCCTTATGAAAACATTTTTCATATACTCAACTTCAAAACCCAATATAGAGTTTTCAAATTAAACACTTTAACAGTAATAGTAGAAATTCCTCACTTAGAATTCGATATTTAAAATTCAATAGTTGCCCTATTTTGAAATAAACAAAATAATATCAATACAGTTTTAAGAAAATATCAATTCAAGAAACTTAGCAATATCTAATTTAGTCTTAGCAATCTAGATAGACTCAATCTGAAGGGTCATTAGTGTCTAATGTGCACATCTAGACAAAGCTATCTCAACCTCAATATGTGATATAAATAACAACAGAGGAGGGAACAATCTCAACCTCATATAGAGAGAACAATCTCAACCTCATGAAGAAGGAATAATCTCTACCTCATAAAGAGGGAACAATCTCAACCTCAATGAAGAGGGAACAATCTCAACCTCACTTAAGTGGGAACAATATCAATCACAGTATCAACTTCAACAAATGAAGTGATACCAGTAGTGTAATAACTATGTCTATCAACTGCTGTGAGACTATAAATTATTTCATTCATATAAAAATATTAAAAACACATTGGGCAACATTTCATTTCATAAACACTTCTAAAAATATTCAATCAGGCCACTTCTCATACTACAAATAATAATTGACCAACATATTTCTTCTTCATATAAATAACTTTCAATATAACTTTAGAATTATTAAAATCATAAGGTATCAACAAATAATTCTTTCTTTTCAAAATCCATAAAACTTTCATTCCAATATTTTCATTTTTTATTCATAAATAATTTTATGAAATCAAGCTACGAAATCAAATATATTTTGATTTTAACGTAGTAAAAATAATAATATTGCACTAACCTGAATTGGAAGGTTCCCCTATCCTCTCTCCTATAAATGCTGATTTATCTTTCAATCCTCTCCTCTCAACAACTAAAACATGAAATTAACACTAATATTAATTTACTACACCTTGGACTGCACATACTATTATAGAAACACAAATTAGGCATTGAAATGTAGTATTCAAGCTTTTCTTTCATTTTTATTATGCTTGTCCAGGAGTTATATGACCTTTATTTAAGTATAAAGACGCTTCATATTCAATACTTAACCTAATACAATATATATAAAAATAACAACTTAAATTATAGAAGTCAATGGCATGCTTAATTCCTTCAATGTTCATGTAATGCTGAATTTCAGTATTTGAGTAGCCTTCATACCATTGACTATATTCTGAATTACACATTTTAATTGCCCTTGAAATTTTTATAGTATGTTATTGACATCTTAGGTCACAGTTCTGTAAAATTTTATAATTTTTGAAACTCATTTGTAGGGTCAAATGACCAAATTACAGAAGCAGAATTCTAATTTTTCTAATTCTGAGTAGTCTATATTCTTTAATTAATATCTCCATTTTCTTAAGTCCATTTGTCCTGAAATTTTTATGAGACCTTACTCACATCTCAAATTACTCCAAAATAAAATTTCGTGAATTTTGAAGTTCATTTTCCTAGTCAAATATGTCAATTACAGAGGCTGAACTTCAAGTAGACTCTCATTAAGCAGTCTGTAGTCATTTAATTACAATCTAATTTTCCTTCATCCATTTTACTACCTCTTTTTACCAAAACCTTCCCAACATCCTAATATAGTTTTCTACAGAATTTCATAATTTTTAGAATTTATTTACTAATTTAAACAATTCAATCTTTCTTATTGAATTTCCAGGCAGCTTAACTTGATAACTCATGCAATTCCTTAACTTCTTAATCATTCTCAACTTAGTTTCATCACTAATTCATGCATAACAACTAATCTAAAACTTAAATGGCATAATTACCTTACATATATTAGAATACTTAAACTACAAATTATCAATCAAATGGCTAAAACCATCCCAAGTTAGTTGATTATGCAACTTGACCTCAATTTCATGCTTAACCACCTTTGATCACCTAAAAAATACTTATAATTTCATTATTTCCACTAAGTCAGCAACAACAGAATATCATCTCATAGGATAGTTCATGAAAATCAAAATCAAAACCATAGAAAAGAAAGAGGAGGTGAAGATAGCTAACCTTTCCTTAAGAACCACTTCAAAATTCTTTGAATTTTCCCATCTTTTGCTAGGTCAACAATGGAGAAGAAGAAGGAGGAGAAGATGAAGAAGATGGAGTGATAAGGTGTTGTGTTGATGATTGAAGAGCAAATAAATAAATAAAAAATATCTAACTTCTAGATGGTTTGGCTCAATCCAAACCGGTTCGGTCAAACTCAGTGATTTGCTCAGATTTTTCACTGATTTATAGGTTTTTCAACCGGTTTGTTAATAATAAATTACTCCCCTTTCAATATAATTTCCTTTATAATCATATATTTATTTTTAGATGCTAGTACATGTCAATATTTATTATTACCAATAATTATTAATTATTGATAATAAGCTCTAGCATCTAATAAAATTTTCTTAATTCCCTTAACCTTTCAATTTAATTTGAAATCACTATAATTACAATTTAATAAATATTAACATCCTCGAGTTATAGTATTTCTCATTATTCTAGACTTTTCTTCAATTCTGATAATTGAATTTATAACAGAAAAAATAGAATGACAGGAACTAATAAATTGAGGATGTTACATAGAAGTTTCACCCTTCTCTTGATTATGTAATCCTTCTATGATCATAGCCCACTTGAACCTTAAATCATTACTCTAATATTACTAACTCTCAATTTATTGCTTGATTGCAGGTTTCCATGGTGGAGATCATGGGAATGGAAGCAGAATTTCTTCATTCTCTCCCTTTCTCTCTTTTCTCTTGTGTGTGTGTTTGAAGGAGGCGACACTCTCTTCTAAAATGAGAGTGTTGACCACTCTTTATTAAATTTAGGGTAGCAATAGGTTTTCTTTTCTTTATTTTTTTTTTGTTTTTTTTTAAATACACAAAATGGATCACACAAAATGACCCATAATCAAATAAGCCCACTTATTTAACAAAAACCCATTTAATAAAATATCCATAATAAATTAACAATAAATATAATTAAGATTATATTTTAATAAATAATCCTTTAATACTATTAGTTATCAATAAATCATATTTCAAAATCAAATTTCAACAATTGGTAATAAATACGAGATTAATGGTTTTAATGCTCAATAAATTGGAAAAAAATCACCTCAATTGAGCAAGAATGTTCCTAATTCTTTTTTATCCCATTTTTAAATCCCAATTCCAAATATCCAGGTCCAATTAGATTGTATCACATTAAGTTCAATAATAAGGCTTCATAATGCAAAACCTCATAATTCACAATCCAGAAATCATTTTGTGCATGGAGAATCACACAAACAACATAGAATGCATGAATCACAATATAGACTCAATAATCGTAAAAATATCCAAATTAAAAACCATAATAAAACCCAATTTGGTATTAATTAGCAATGTAGTAAGCTATTACTCATAAATTTCAAAAATTAGGGTGTTACAACTCTCCCACCCTTAAGAAAATTTCATCCTCGAAATTTTCAATTGTTCTAGATACACCATAATAGTAACAGTATACATCTCTATAACACCATGTTCTTAGTCTATTGGACCACATATTATGCTTTGGTATAGCATAGTATTCATTAGTCTCATCTATCACTTAAGTGATATGACTAGTATGACTAGCAATAAGAGATCACATCAACTCAAACATAAGCAGACATGTGTTTCTTGTGCAGTAAAGCCACAAGAATCAAAGTGAAATTATCATGGCACAAAGTAACACATTAGCTCATAAACTTTTATAAACATTCAAAACTTTCAATCTCATATATATAAATATATATATGTTAATAAACTTATTACACCACAATTCTCATTAAGGAACTCACATAGTCTATTGTGTGTGATAACTACATTACATTATAGAATATGTAAAATATATTATATATGCTCTTCTATCATTTAAGAATTAATTTGTCTCATATAATCATATTAAATCACCTTGAGTCATATCGCGTACAAGTTCAATGAATGACACATATAATCAATTTAACTCTTCAATTCACAAAGATTTTCTTGCTTATAATTACTCATTTATTCATCATCACAAGTAGAATTTAGTAAAGACATTGTGCCATGTTTATATACCCACTTACAAGTTATTCATATAGGAATATAATTGGCCAACAAAAGCTAGCCTCATCATCTAAAGTTATTTCCCAAACATGATATATAGAACATTCATTAAATCAAATTAAGACATAAATACCCTACTCATATATACATAATACTTCTTATTCTAAAATTTTAATCATAGCTTTAACTTTTCTTTTCCACTTTGCAACACACTTGCTGATTACCATTGTATTATGGAAGAGTATCGGTTGATCAGGCCAAAACTCATCTACTTATACACGGAGTCATAACAATTATATAGGCAAAGCTTTAAGATTCTCGAAAACTCTATCTTTCATTCATATTTAAGAGAAAACCTTATGATTTTCCTTAAATATTCAAGTTCTCCCTAAGAGTCATGCAAAGTAAGTAATCATACTTTTACATTTTGGCCAAGACATAAAAGCAGACTTATTCACTGTGCATATGGAGGTCTCTATCTATTATCTCAATCATTACAACACTCATCACATAACCTTGAATAAAAAAATAATTTAGTATTCTATTCAAGAAAATATATCACAACAATTTCCAACACTCATTATATGAGTTCTCTAGCTAAGTTCTCATATTACTCATTCATAGTCTTATGTTGACAACTACCTCATGATTGGTACATTCCTATGAAGTTCTATACACAAAAACTCACACATTTTCGCATATAAAATAACTCCTTTAGTCCTAGCATATTAAATTCATGTAATCATATTTAGTTACTTTTATCATGTCTTTTTTTATTCACCCAAATTTGTTTGTCATATAGCGTAATTATCATATGACACATTTAGCCTGATTTCATGCAAGATAGTATTTATATTCTAATAAGCATGATACATCATATTTAAACATCATATATGAGTTTACTATGCAATTCAGGCTATGGCCACACATCATCATACATGTTCGCATTTTACTTTCTCATGCATAGCGTATAAGAATTAACAAACATGGAAGTTTGCTATAATACAGAACTTATCCTATATATATATTCACATATATATTTTTTAGCCAAAAGGAGTTTCATTAAGTCATAGTTCATGTACTAACTTGTAACTATCCATAGATTCATGCTCTAATCAATCAAATTCCATATCCACAATATCTACACGTCTCAATCATGCACTTGACTCCTAAAATCATTTGCATAGTAAACACATTCATAAATTACACAAATTCATATCATGCCTCTTTTACACATTAGCTATCTTACTCATTTCACTTATAACATTTTGATAACTCAACCATGTGAGACTCACCAAAGCACACACTTCACACTTATAATCATAACAAAAACTTTAGGGCATACACCTTCTGATCACCTCAATGACCCTTGATGGTCTAGTCGAGCATGCAACTTATCAATATTACCAAAGCATTATAAATTATTTCAATATGCAAGCCTACGTACATGACTAAGGATTTTTCACTTTAACTTGATCATCTTGAATTTTCACATTTTAGTCATATAACTTGTTCATTTCCATTATGAGACTCAAGACCAAAATTTTTTTTTTCATGCTCATACACATTGATGCTCATTTAAGGGCATGTATTCATAGATTACATAAAAACATTCACCTATGCTTTATAATCATTTAAGAATCCAATGATCATTATTAAACAATGAGCTAGTAACATTCATAGTGAAAATTCTCTATAAGTAGGCACTTACCTTGCCTAGCCATAACATGCCTAACTAGTCCAATATATGGACTTATCATAGGAGCAAACGATTAAATAAAAATGTAAAAACAAACCAAACATGTCAAATGTAATCTTAATCACTCAACTCAAAACAGTATCATACGAAACTTAATTCAATTATGTATAAATAATTTTTCAAAGGATAATATACTCAGTGGCAAAATGCTAAAATAAAGCATTCAATTCTAACACCGCCTGACTAAAAGCAGCAGGTCCTACAATAGACACAAGCTCACTAATGGAATCTCTAGCAACACGAGGAGGAGCATAACTATTTGTATCCTCATCATCCAAGTGTTGTGGTCCAAAAGACACATGACAATTTCATAAATTTACAAGATCTACATCAAAGATAAGTTCCAATCCAGACTAAAGTGGCATGTTCTATATCATTATACAAATCTCACTTTTCAAAAATCACACCCAATTCCCCAAATAAGTTAAATAAAACAAGTTAACTAACATAGTTAAACCAAGCAAATTAAACCAGGATTGACTAAACCAGTAGCTCTTACACTACTAAATGTAACACCCCCTTTTTGATCTCGCAGGACCAAAATAGGAGATGTTGCATTCTGTGCCGGAAGCACGTACAAGCTTACTTATTAGTATAGAACTAGTATCAGTGAAAAAATCATATAGTAATTAAATGCTCATTTACAAATCATTTAAAATATACAACGGAAGTCTTATTAACCTAAATTTGCTTGAACAATTAAGTTATAAAATTCAAGGAAAATTTAAAACCTTTAAATACAGTATTGGGAATCCATTAAACATTTCTGATAAGTTAGGCAAATCCTTTAGAAAATCTCAAGTGTTCCCTTTGGATACCCAATTAATAAAATGAATAAACCAATTAATAAAACATTATCGAAATGATAGTAAAGTCCTCAGAAGTCCTTTATACATATTTAATATTCCAATTCAATAAAACAATTTTCAAGAGGAACTATCCTAAAATCCAATACTAGCAAATCCAAAAATATCGAAAGCTCAACATCAAAATAAAAGTCCAAGTCCAAGTGGAACAAATCAAAAATCCTCAAAGAGTTCAGAGAATCATAACAATTGCATTTAGATAAAATATAGACTCCACACAATCAAACCAATGCTCTTGTTATCTCAAATCCAACACACGCCATGAGTCTGTAGTATAGACTCACACTCTAGTCTAGAAGTAGAAGATCTTCTCTCTAGACACATGTACTCAAGATCCACAGCAAACAAATCTTCAACCTATGCGATTTAAAAAAAAAAAAAACATCACGCTAAGTGTAAAACTCAGTAGTACTCAACAATATATATGCATCATATAGCAAACAGGTATGGTTCAATGAAACCATACACAATATCAACATATATATATATATATATATATATATATATATAGAAAGAGAGAGAGAGAGAGAACTTATTAGAATAGTCTACAAAGGCAACTTATTTCTCAACTAATCATGCAATATCATTTATAATCAAGACATACATGGCATAAGAGCATATCGCATAATGTAAATATTTAAACCATGCAATAAGTATACATGTTGCCTATTATAACAGTTTCTCATAATATGAGTGGATATGTTCACATTCTCACTCCATGTTTTTAGACCAAAAACACATAATAGATTCATGTACAAGTTTACTTGCATTTATAGAAAATAACTTCAATCAATATATATATAAGCAAACTCATATATAGGTGTTTATTCACGTAGGAAGTAGTTAAACAATCTCAAGGGTGCTATTCGAAACTTAATCTAAGGTATAGATACATTTAAGTATTAATGATCATATTTCTTCATATTCCAAATGTACACTTCATTAAAATGTCATTAAGACATAAACTACATCAGAATGAATTCAAAATATATTCTATACTAGATAAATTCAGAGCATATCTATTTTTCAGGATATCATTAGAATATGTACCAAAACAAATGGATGATAGTCTCATCTCTAAATCAGAACATTATTTAGTGTCATTATCAAATCATAATGCTGTCAATCTCATTGCCAAATTAGAATATCATTGGAACATATATACAGATACAAAAATATTTCAGAACACATACTATTACAATATGATATCAGTCACATTCTTTAATCTTTTTATTTATGGGCCTTATTAGTAACTTAGAAGAAATAAAAGCATAATAGGTATCAAATTCAGAATCAGACTAGCATGATAGCCAAGAGAACAGATTAGGCAGAAGCCTACAGAATGGTGGCATAAGCCTACAAAACATTAGTGTGCATCTACAACCTAAGTGGGACACTCTGTGTCCAGCATATGATCATAGCTCAAATCCAGTGATCAGTAGTATGCTCAGTATATCAGTATAAGTATAACTACATTCGTACAACTATTCAACCAAGTACATAATAAGGGCCCAGATGTTTACTTATAGTTCTTTCCATTGTATCGGAGTCCAATCACAGATAGAATCTCAAAAGTTCAACTATAGCATAACAAGCATTCACAGACATACCTGATTGCGTCTTTAACCTCATTATACACGAAGGAACTCGAAGGTCCCCATGTGTCATAATAATCCTAGCATAATCCAAATCAGATCTTATAGCATGCTTTATTTCATAAATAGATAACCCTATTCTAGCAACTACTTAACCGAAACCAGAGTAGGAGCCTATTAGTTCTTTTAGGTTGATTCAGTTTAATTCCATTTTCAAGTAACGATAATAAAATCCAGAACATTCATTCTCATGTACATAAATTAAATAGTTCAAGTCACTTGATTAAGGTAGCACTAATCCATATATGTCTTAGTCCAATATCACTCAAGATAGCAAGTAAGTAAGCGTACCTAGTGCATAGCATTAAGCCTTCCATGACATAATTTCAAATTAGTATTACCAAGTCAAATTCACGCACTTAGTTCATGGTAGTTCATAGGTCAAGCAAATGAATATTACAATAGCAAAGTTCGAGTGTGTCTTCTAACATCTTATTATATTCTGTAAGTAAGCATACTATCACACACCAAGTTTAGCTCATATCATATGAAAGACCAATCACAACCCTCCTTAATTAAAGTTTATTTCATCAGGCAACACAAAACATTAGACTTAGATAGATCATCAGGATAATCAAATCATCACCATTTAACCAAATTCCTGAATTTGATTTCGTAGTCCAATATTAAGCCAAAGTTACCAATTTGTCACATTCAGACTTACATTCAATTCTTAGGTCATATTAACTAGCACAATCAAGCAATAACTCTCAATTAAAATCAACTAAGCATGGTTTCTATCTTATGCAGATGATATATTAGTCACATTTAAGGAAGATTCTAAAGATTACCACATCAAGGATGCATCAGGTGTTCATTCAGAGTGTTTAAGCATCATTAGGAGGTCAAAAATACATAATCACACCTTGAGAGTCAGGGGAGTCCACGGCCTAGGCATGGTCTCTAAAATTTCCACGGCCTGGGAGTGGCAACACTTTGTACTAGAACTAATTTTGGTATTTAGGTCATAACTTGAGTTATAAGCATCCAAATGAGTCACAAAAAGATGCATTGGAAAGCTAACAAGTAAACATACAACTTTTATCAGGAATCTGGTCATAATTTGAACATTTTAGTGGTCAAAATGGGCCAACAATATGAATATACAAGTTTGATGCCATGACAGAACCAATTCTGGTATTGAGATCACAAATTGACCTATAGGTATCAAAATTAGACAAAAAAAGATGTTTTGAAAAGATAATAAATGGAGCTACAACTTTTGTGAAGGGCTCAAGTATAGATAAAAAATAGTAAGGGTCTAAAAATGAGTTTGAAACCAACCCAACAACACATTCAGCATAAAAATTTATCAACCCATGCAATACATAAAAGAATGAAGTTATGATTGCCAACTCTAATAAATAGAATCAAACAAAACATATATTTACAGAGTAGAAACCTCGGATCATACAATAGCAACTCAACTTCGCAATCATGCCTTGCCTTTGCCCTTATCAACCTTAGAAGGTTCACCCTTCTCTTGATTATGTAATCCTTCTATGATCATAGCCCACTCGAACCTTAAATCACTACTCTAATATTACTAACTCTTAATTTATTACTTGATTGCAGGTTTCCATGGTTGAGATCATGGGAATGGATGTAGAATTTCTTCCTTCTCTCCAATTCTCTCTTTTCTCTTGTGTGTGTGTTTGAAGGTGGCAGCATTCTCATCTAAAATGAGAGTGTTCACCATTCTTTATTAGATTTAGGGTAGCAATAGGTTTTCTTTTCTTTTCTTTTTTTTCTCTTTTTTTAAATACACAAAATGTCCCATAATCAAATAAGCCCACTTATTTAACAAAAACCCATTTAATAAAATATCCATAATAGATTAACAATAAATACAATTAGGATTATATTTTAACAATTAATCCTTTAGCACTATTAGTTATCAATAAATCATATTTCAAAATCAAATTTCAACAATTGGTAATAAATACGAGATTAATGATTTTAATGCTCAATAAATTGGAAAAAAATCACATCAATTGAGTAAAAATGTTCCTAATTCTTTTTTATCCCATTTTTAAATCTCGATTCCAAATATCCAGGTGCAATTAGATTGTATCATATTAAGTTCAATAATAAGGCTTCATAATGCAGAACCTTATAATTCACAATCGAAAAATCATTTTGTGCATGGAGAATCATACAAATTACACGGAATGCATGAATCATAATATAAACTCAATAATCATAAAAATATCCAAATTGAAAATCAAAACAAAACCCGATTTGGTATTAATTAGCAATCTAGTAAGCTATTACTCATATATTTCAAAAATCTGGGTGTTACATGGATGCCCTAATTGTAGGGCAAAAGTCAAGGGAATGTCGATAATGATAAACTCAGTCCCTTCTCGATCAGTCCAACCTTGGCTACAGTCTTGAATACTCCCTCGACTGGCTTTTTAGAATCATCGTAAGCTTTGATAATATCATCGAAAGCCTCTAAATCAGTCAATTCCAGTCTAAGCTTAAAAAGAAGCTTCAATGGGCACACATTTAGGGCTGATCCATCATCAATCATTACATTACCTTCCCTTCATCTCAACCTTTATAAATAAAGCTTTGGTGTGATTTCATCCCCTAGGGGGGAGCTCATCATTAGAAAAGGTTATCATTAGAGGATCACGCTGGACCATTCACACAAAATCAATTGCCAATATAGATGGTGAAACAGATACCTCCACCATTGGTTTCAGTAAAGCCTCCCTATGTACCTTTGATGATATTAACAAATCCCACATGCTCAAGCTTGCCTATTTTATTTTCATCTGTTTGATTAGAGTGTTATCTTTAGTTTCCACTCTTGGCGCATTAGAAGAGCTTGCCTTCTCTTTTCCTTTTCCTTCTGGAGGCTTAATCAAATCTGGTTGATAAATTCAACCACTACGGGTCACAAGGCTATTAACTTCTGTTGCCTCTTCATCTTCGCTACTCCACACATCTAGAGTAATGAATTCTGCTACCACTTCATCTTTGCTCTCTATCCAGACTAGCCTGCTTTGCACCGCCCACTCGTCATCATTATCCTATATGTTCAGCACCATAACCTGGACCTATTCCAACAATATCTTCCTTTTCACCTCCTCCTCCTCCTCCTCTTCTTCTTCTTCTTCTTCTTCTTCTTCTTCTTCTTCTTCTAACTCTGCCAGTATCTCCTTTGGAGTCTTCCCTGACTCTATCATATACAAATTCTTCAGTAGTGGTATACTTTTGAAGTTTGGAAGTGGGTTGGTTCTTGTGCTAGGCCGTGACTTCTTTAGGTCAGTAATTTTGCCTTCATCAATCAAATTCTAGATTTCATATCTCAATCGATAGCAATCATTAGTGTTATGACCTTTGGTTTGATGGAAATGACAAAAGGCATTATGGTCAAAGTTTTTTGGTAAAGGATCAGGAAGAGGCCTCGGCACCAGTGGTTTCACTAATCCTGTTTCTTTCACTTTCTCGAACACTCAAGAAAAAGGAGTGTTGAAGTAGGAGAATCGTCTATGTGGCACATTAGTAGCTCTTAAGTCTAGGACGGTAGTAGTAGTACTCTGTTGGTGTTTGAGATTTTACTGGATTGGGCCGTCCCTTGAAATCCAGACCTAGTAAAATTCCCTGAATGATTTCTATACTTCTTATCTTCCTTGATCTTCTCTTCAATGGTTGTTCCCACCTCATAGACTTAGGAAAACTCCGTTAACGACATGTGTAATTTTTCGCAGAATGTAGGTAAAGTTCCTTTGATGAAGATCTTTATCTGTTCTTTTTTGTAAGGCCTATTTCTCATCTCTGTGACCTTGGCCCTCCATCTAGACATATAATTAGTGAAAGATTCATCATGCTTCTATACGGTTGCCTCTAAGTCCCTTAGATTGACCCCCATCTGAAGGTTATAGGCATATTCTTTGAGAAAAATACTAGTTAGCTCATTCCAGTCTCTTTCGAACTTCTTGTCCAAATTATAATACCAAGTCTACACTGATCCTATCAAGGACAGTGGGAACATCTTTAGAATTTCCCATGATGGAAGTCCTACCAACTCCATGATTGACTTTTATTGCATAAGATGCACCTTCGGATCACCACTGCCATCATATTTCGTCACTTTTGGCATTTTATAGGTAATTGAAATTTCTTGTCTTATTCCCAGTTCTTCATCATCTTCCTTATCTAAGTCCACATACTAGTCCTATAACAGACTATTTTTTTCAGTGTCGTTAATATTGATTTACTGGTCTATTAATAGTACCATTGGTTCGGGACTTGGTATTATTTCAGTCCGAAAAAATTACCGTGTGTAATATTTTATTTAATATTTTTGGAGCATGTTTGCATGATTTAGGTGGGTAGAAAATATTTCATGAATATTTTTTGAGAATTGCGACAATTAATGAATATTATTTTTAGTGTGGTATATTAAAGAATAATTGAGGAATTATTTTTGTGGAGTTAATTTAATTAATTAGTGGAGTTAAATAATAATTGGTAGAGAGTTAATTGATGAATATTCAGAGCCATTGGATGAGATTACTTAGGACTTGATCTTAGCCATTCATTTGGCATAAAATGAGGAAGCAAAGTTTGACTTTGCTACTTAAAGATTAACATCACTCATAACACATTATCTCTCTTCTCCATCTCCATCTCTACGCCAACTTCTTCTTCTTCTCTTCTACCTCCATTTTCTTTCATTTTTCTAAACTACCTAATTAAATCAAAGAATAGTGAATTCTCCTTATGAATTAAGTAGTTGAAGTTGAAATTGGGGATTAAAAGCTAAGAGAATTGAAGTTGCCATTGAAGTGGGTAAGTTGTGATTTTTGAGTTTTATGATTTAATAAGTAGAATTTAAGGTTTAGGCATGGGATTAATGCATTAAATCATGCTCAATTCTTTTCTTTTGTTAATTTTGATCTTAATGTGCACTTTTTCCTACTTTGAAGAAGTGGGAGAACCCTCCATCAAAGGGAAAGGAAAAGCTCAAGAATGAAGCTTTCTAAGCTTCCTAAAACTTGATTGAGAGGTTAGTGCAATAATACTTTTAATTCCCTTCCAATTTCTTTAAGTTGTAAGTTTTAGGTTTTGAATAATTTTTTAGAAATTGTGTGAATTGAGTTGGGGAAATGTGTTGTGATTGCTTTAGTATGACTCTTCATGCTTAATAAGCATAATGGATTACTTGGAAGTGAAAGAGTGCAACCCCTCCTTGTTTCGTTTCTTTGGCCGAACCCTCTTTAGGGGGAGGGCTTGGGTTTTTATTTCTTATTTTGATCTCCTTTGATTGTAATTGAGCTTGAGAGTAGTTTTCTTTATGATATATGAAATAAATTTGGAAAGGAACCATTTTCTCTTTGTTTTGAAAGGATGGCCGAACCCTCCTTAGGTGAAGGGCCATTATGTTTCTTTGATTTTCAAGCTTGATTTTAACTTAAATGAGTTTATTAATAAGTAATTTGGTGGTGGTTTAAAGTTTTAATTCAAATTTCAATGTTTAAGTACTTTTCATGACTTAATTGAAATGGTAAATTAAGTTTTATGGTTAAGTATTTAAGGAAATGGATTTAATGATTTTGAGTAATGCTTTGAGTTAGTGATTAAAGCATTTGATGGAGAAAGCTTTTTCTCCTTTGTTTTCATAAAGAGGCCGAACCTTCTTTA
>CANUEP010086743.1:0-11793 GCA_947857235.1 Jatropha podagrica
GTATTTAAAACAATTGAAGCCTTTGTTATTTAAGAATTGTGATGTTTCAAATTTTAAATGTGACATTTGTGAGTTTGCAAAAAGTCATCGTGTCACATATTCTCCTAGTTTGAATAAAAGTTTTTCTCCTTTTGATATTATACATTCTGATATTTGGGGCCCTGCAAAAGTAAATTCTTTTTCCAATGCAAAATATTTTATTACATTTACTGATGAGTGTACACGATTTACATGGGTAAATTTATTAAAAAAGAAAAGTGATGCACCATCTATTTTCAAAGAATTTCACAAAATGGTAACAAATCAATTTGAAAAACAAATTAAAACTTGGAGAACTGATAATGCAGCTGAATTTTTAACACATGATTTACATGATTTTTTAAAAGCAAACGGTGTTCATCATCAAACCTCATGCACATATGCACCCCAACAAAATGGATTGGCAGAACGAAAGAATAGACAAATTTTAGAAATTGTAAGAGCCTCACTTTTTGGGATGAATGTTCCAATTTTTTATTGGGGTGAAGCAGTCAAATCAGCTGTGTATTTAATGAACAGGGTACCTTCTCGTGCTTTGAATTTTAAAACACCACAACAAAGGTTGCAACATCATTTTAAACAAATGCATGTACCAAATCTCGAACCTAGAATATTTGGTTGTCTTGCATTTGTTCATGTACCAAAAGCTCTTAGAAACAAATTAGAACCATGTGCCAAAAAATGCATTTTTGTAGGTTATGGAGATTTGCAAAAAGGGTATAGGGTATATGAACCAGATACTAAAAAATTGCATGTCACACTAGATGTGTCATTTCATGAAGATAAGCCTTTTTATAAGCATGCATCAACTCAGGGGGAGACTAATCATGAAAACGAGTTGATTACTAGTGTGGAAAATGATTTTTTAGAAGTGGAACAAATAGAAGAAACATTAGCAACCAAGTATGGTCAAGGTAGTATGGAGAGTGTTTCTTTGGCACAAGAGAATGGGCGGCTTTCGAATCAACAGGACACTGGAAGGAATGATATGCCAAATGTCAAACAACAGCATGATCAAGTACTCTATAACAGTGCTTTCACCCCAATCCAAACTGCACCACACCAGCCACAAATGAATGACCAAAGTAACCTGATAGGTGAAGTCGAAACTGAAATCCTAAACCTTGAAATCGAACCAAGAAACGAACCCGAAATTGAAACCCTAAACCTTGAAATCGAACCAAGAAATGAACCCGAAATTGAGACCTTTAACAATGAAACACCTGAAACCATTTTGCCAAATCGAACCACCAGGGGAAAACCAAGGAAGCAGTATGAACCTGACTTAAGAGCTAAATCAAGATATCCAATTAATAATTATATTTCTACTCATAATATTTCAGGTCCATATGCCCTAATTGTTGATCAATTATCCAAAGTTTTTGTTCCAAGTAATGTGCAGGAAGCTTTGGCTGATCCTAGATGGAGGAAGGCAATGAATGAGGAGTTGGAAGCATTACAGAAGAATGGAACCTGGGAAGTTGTTACGTTGCCTGATAAGAAACAAATTGTTGGTTGTAAATGGGTGTTTACAGTGAAGTTAAAGCCTGATGGAAGTATTGATCGCTTTAAGGCAAGGCTAGTTGCTAAGGGTTTCACTCAGAAATATGGGATTGATTATCAAGAAACCTTTGCTCCTGTAGCAAAACTCAACACTGTAAGAATTCTAATCTCTGTTGCTGTTCATAAGAATTGGATTTTGAAACAATTTGATGTTAAGAATGCTTTCCTAAATGGAGAATTAGAGGAGGAAGTTTTTATGGCTTATCCACCTGGTGTAAATGAAAAACTTAAACAAGAAGGCAAAGTTTGTAGGCTTAAGAAATCTCTTTATGGCTTGAAACAATCTCCTAGGGCGTGGTTTGGAAAATTTAGTGGCGAAATGAAGTCTGTTGGATTTAAACAAAGTAATCATGATCACACTATGTTTTTAAAATGGAGAGATGGAAAGATTACTGTATTACTTGTTTATGTTGATGACATGATAGTAACAGGAGATGATGTTGAAGAAATTGAAAAACTACAAAAATTCCTAGGTAAAACTTTTGATATGAAAGAATTGGGAAGTTTGAAATATTTTCTAGGAATTGAAGTGGCTAGATCGAAAAAGGGAATTTTCTTATGTCAACGAAAACATGTGTTAGATATATTAGCTGAAACAGGTATGCTAGACTGTAAGCCAGCCGAAACACCAATGGAAGTAAGTAGCCATTTTGAAAGTGGATCGAATGAGAGATATGATGATGTGGGGCGATATCAAAGGCTAGTAGGGAGATTGATTTACTTAACACATACTAGGCCTGACATTACTTTTGCAGTTAGTAAGGTCAGCCAATATATGCATGAACCACTTGAAAAGCATATGGAGGCTGTGTTTCGAATTTTAAGGTATTTAAAAGGATCTCCAGCAAAGGGGATTTTATTTAAAGACAATGGAAACTTGGATGTTACATGTTTTACTGATGCAGATTGGGCAGGAGACAGAGATACTAGGCGTTCTACCTCAGGGTATCTTATTATGGTTGGTGGAAACTTAGTATCTTGGAAAAGTAAAAAACAAAAAGTTGTTGCAAGATCAAGTGCAGAAGCAGAATTCAGATCACTAGCCCAAGGACTGTGTGAACTGATTTGGACAAAAGAAATCATGAAAGATTTGGGGTTCGATTCAACCAAACCGATGGACTTAATGTGTGATAATCGAGCTACAATCCAAATTGCAAAAAATCCAGTTCAGCACGATAGAACAAAGCATATAGAAATTGATAGACACTTTATTAGAGAGAAGATTGATCAAAGATTGGTCCAATTGGTATTCATTAAGTCAGAAGATCAACTTGCAGACGTGTTAACCAAAGCAATTAATGGAAGAAGTAATCATTCTGCATGTAGAAAGTTGTGCCTGTTCCATATCCATACTAAAATTGAGGGGGAGTGTTAGCCAGAACAATTTTACCATGTTATAATATTAGAATTAGTTTATTTTTAGATGATAATTATCATTGTAACAGATTTATCTTTATCACTTTGTTAGATTAGAAAGTATATAAATACCTCTGTACCTGTACGTATGAAAGTGTGAAAAACAAGAATATTTTCCTCTACAATTTCTCTCTAAGTTTTCTACACTCACCTCTAAATAACCATCCTTAAAAAGGATCTAGTCACATATGCATTCCCAAATGATAATTTCTGATTAATTTCTTAATAAAAAAGAATTGTACTTATAACTTTTTTTTTTTTTTTTGGTTCTTGTTGTGTGATTAACTTGTCAACTATCGCTACCTTTTACGCAAGTGATATCATCAAGCTATTGCTAGGTGCACTATAAAAGGGCGAACAGAACTGCCACACAATGGTTGATCCATTGAGTCCACTCTTCTCTAGTTGATGGGACTTGGAATATGCTGATGTCATTCAATTTAGATTCTTATATGTTATTCTTGAGGATAAGTAGAGTTGTAAACGAGACTAGCTGCTTGAAGCTTAGCTCAGTGGAAGCTCGCTCAAGCTCGTTCAATATACTTATTGAGCCTAATTCAAGTCGAGCTATCGAACTCGTTTAATAACGAGTCAATCTCGAGTTTGGGACTCACGAACTAGCCTTATCGAGCCAAGTTGAATTCACGAGTTACTTCAATAACCTAAAATTAATTAAAACTTATATTAAAAATGACATCATTTTGATTAATAGATTTTGAGCTTGAGCTTGAGCTCGACTTGTATATGGGTATCGAGCCGAGCCCGAGTTGATCTCATAGTTAGCTATTTTCAAACAAGCCAAGCTTGAGTTTAGATTTTCGAATTTAAAATGAGCTCGAGTATATCCATATTGAGCTGAACTTGAGCTCAGATTTTCAAACTTGAAGCTCAAGCTTATGAGCTTTTCAAACTTGAAGCTCAAGCTTGAGTATATACTTATGGAGCCGAGCTCGAGCTCACCAAAACTTAGCTAGGCTCGGCTAATTTATAGTTTTGAGGACAATGATGCCCTTATAGGGAGATATTGATGTCAAGTGAAGTAAATTGATAAATAAATTGTCAATAATAGGATTCATCGTTTAGTTGAACTAAACAGAATTGAATAAAAATTACAGTGACCGAAATTAAATTGAACACTGTAAAAATTGCTTTCATATCGAGCTGAACCAGATTGATTTAGTTATTTCAGACTGAATCATCTATTTTGAGTGTAAAAAATCAATTGGATTAACTATATAAGACTGAACTAAAATCGAAAATTGAACAATTATCTCCATTCAGACCGAACAATAACCTATCTTTTAAAAAAGCTATCAAACCGAAATAAGTCCGCTCAGTTTTAGGGTCAAACCCGGATACTGGTCATCCGTGCGTTGAAGTTGAATCAGTGAAACGGAGCACTTTGGTGAAGAAGCTATTATAACGTTAACGTGCCGGTTTGCTAAATTGGCCAAGTTGTTGTTAGCAACGTCAGCTGAGTTCAGATTAAGGAGTCGTTCTGCTCTTGGCGGGAATTTGAATTGGTTAGATTTGATGTAATTTGATGTAATTCAATGTAAAAAGTAGATTGATCAATTAATTAAAAAAAGGATGTTCTGGATCATTCTAATTCAATAAACTGTTACTCTCTCCGTCAACTCCATTTCTTGTCAATGTTTCAAAAATTTATTCCATATAGTCAGAACTCAACCGAGCAAACCGAATGCTCACTTATTAATTAAAATCCAAAACCATAGTTTTGAACCTCCACTTTATAATCGGATAGGCTATTTTTGTAGATACACTAAAGAATCGTGTCTTGAGAAAACATATATATATATATATATATATATATATAAATGAATATGGCCATAGGGAACTGAAAGTTATGAATACATTTATCCAATAATTGCAAGCAAGCTTTGCCTAACTGCTGGAACAGAGCAGATTAATGAGCCAAATATACCAGTAAGAGCATAAGCTATGGCACAAAATGGAAGAGCCTCTGGTTCCTTAGCTGATAGTGCGGCTGTTCCCAAGCCATGAGCACTGAAAAGAAAATAAAACAAGATCATCTTTTGGTCTCTAAAACTTAGATTTTTAAAATTTTTATATTATAAAATCACTTATTATCAAATTCTATTTAGACCCAACAAGAGAGCATTTATAGATTTCGTACCTGGAAGCAGTTGCTATTCCTCGAGCAATAGGATCACGAAACTTTAATTTGTCAAGTGTGAACTGCACAAAGTTTGCTCCAATAAGACCAGTTACTACAACTACAGCAGCTGTGAGAGATGAATTGGCACCTGCAGCAACATCAAGAATATTTCCCTGAAGACGTTACAAGTTTCACTAATTCAAATATCGCACTGGATAGTGTTCTAATTATTATGCAATTAAAGTAAAGTGTTGAAGAATTAAAAGACTTTTCAGCTCCAGAGCATTTCAAACTCAACCTTCTAGACAGCTCTATTACCATTGTTTCACCAATATAGATATATCCCCATACCTTCAAACAGTGAAACTATGCTGAGAGCTAATGCCACAGTAATGCATCTGGGCAGAATAGATACTGTCAACGTTGGTTCTAATCCGACAAGACGTCCAACGAGAGCAGTTGAATACAATGAGAAAATTGTTGAAAAAATGACAGAGGTGAAAATCTCAGCTGCATGTCTCTTAACAAGCTGCAAAACAGAATTTACTTTTCATGACAGAATAATTTCATATTGCAGACAGAAATATTTCAATAAATTGACAGGAAAAGTAGTAACCTTTCTCTGCTTGAACATGGAGAAGGCAAAAGAAAGAATAACAGACCCCAAAAATCCCATAAGTACATCACCAGCTCCAGGATCAGTAGACACTTTCGTAAGATAATATCCTATTGACAAAAGAATAAGACAAGCAAAATCAAAAAGTAAATTGAGATGGTATAAGAACTAAAAACATGTATGGTCCATGTAGTGATGTGCGCATCTCAATTTGTTGCAGCCAAAGTGTAACAGCTGCAACTTGCTCTACTAAAATTTTTAAAAATATAGCTGAACAAGTATAATGGCTGTAACTATCATAGAGGACTACAGCTGCCATATTCAATCTGAAGTGAAAACACTGAGGCCAAAAATCTGACATTGATGCTCGTTGCATTATGTATTGGCTATCATTTAAAAACATGACCAACAAATGAGAACTTATTGTGGTTGGCGATTTTGTAGCATGCAGAAGTTAGAAGTACCTAGAACAGGATTAAGTCCAGAGTGAGAAAGGTATCCAAAAGCCAATGCTGCCAAATCTGCAGCAAGCGTACAACAAATAATCGGATGGAAAGCCTTTTTAACGCTAGAAGGCAACCTGAAAACCATAAGAGAAAATGAACTTTGAACATAGCAATTCATAGGTAATAAATGATAATTAAGGAATGCAACATATTTCCCCCTTTTATAATTTTGCTAAAATTAATACTTCGTCAACATGGACGTGCTAATTTCCACTTACCATAACTCAGTAACGCTGGCTTTCTACAAAAAAGAAAGAACTTGAGTTCAAGTCCTTCCTCTTCTCTCCTCTCAGTACTAATCCTAACGACTGTTAATGCCCTTTCCTAAAGGAAAAAATAACAAATATGCTAAACTTAGAATATTTGAAATTTTACCCAGAACCAACCATATAGCCTAACACAGTTGAAGCCAGTAGGAAAGGAAGGCATGTTCGAGCAGATGTCCCCAGTGCAGTTGGGAACCGTAATGCAGCAACAAATGATGCAAGGAAGATCCCACTCCATGCCCATATTTCTAATGGAGAAAAAGGAGAGGGTTTTTTCATTGGCTCTGCATCTGTCATTTCTGTCTTCACTATTTTCCTCACAGTAATGGCCGTGAATCCCGCAACACAAAGTGAAGCCAACCAACCTCCAGCTGCAATTAATTGAAAATTAAAATATTATTGCAAGGAAAACTCTCTCTCTTTTTCTTATTCCCTCTCACTGTGTACCACATTGAAGAAGTGAGCTTTAACAATAACCTAAATCCAATGGAGAAGTGTACAAGCTTTCATTTTGAGTTTACGAGAAAATCAGCAACTTTATGTCCAAATGACAATCTTAATTTCAAAGCTTCAAAATTTACCAGGTGATTTTCCTGCAGTGGAACCATTAATATACTTGAATAAGATTGCGGAAGGAAATGGGCCTTGAACATATATATCCGTGACTAGCTTCTAGATCATAAATACTGGCCTGAGCAATCTAAAATTTAGGATAAGATAAGCTTTCTTGTTTATACAACTGATATGGAAATCTATAAAATTGTTGCTTCCTGGTATGCATTGTGAGATTACTTATGTTTGCTTATTGGTAGACTATGGAAGTATGGAATTGAAAAACAATACTGTGCCTAGAATATTTCCAGATTACAGTGACTTCTTCTTTTATTCAAATTATTTCAATCTAGGAAACTACAACAGTTTTTCTAGTATGAGGAGAAAAAGCAATGGATGATGTAGTTTAGGCCCCAAGATTTTATTAAGCCTAATCTATTGCTTCATTAATGCACTTCATAAAATTGTATTAAGCACATTGTTTCTATATTCTAGACCATCGATCCAATTCAAACTTAGAAGCCATTGGTCTCTTTAAGAGCTAGTTGGGATTATAAATAACCAATTTTGGCAAAATTTTATGAAGAATATTTTTGGGGCATTAAATAATAGACTTTGCAGTATGATTTTTACAGGTCTAAATTTGATTTCAAATATGAGCTTTTCCCAGAATCAGCTTGAGCCTTATAAAATTCATATAGCAAAAAGCTATGTCCACCTCGGACAACATGATTTTGACTTTTAGCGTAAAAGCTACTATTAGCAATAGCAAGTTAAAGGCATCCTAACAGAACTGCTGTATCATAGTAATTGGAGTTATAAAGGTGGAAAGAAGATGAAGATCATTCTTCATTTTGAACTTGCAATAATTTTGTGAGGTCGATAAACAACATTAATTTAAAGACATAGTTAGATTAAAAAAAAGAAAAAGAAAAAGAAGAACGCTGTATATTTACACACAAACAACTGAAAGATTGAGAAAGTCCATCAAGAAAACTTCATTTACCTACAATGTAGCAAATCTTGAGTCCTGAAGCTGCAGGGATATCTCTTACAGAAAGCGGCAAAACGACTAATGAAGGAACATAGAACAATGGAAGCCATCTCTGTATGAACAACAGTGCTGGCTCGAAGAAGTTAACCAAGCTTGTTGCAGCAGCCGGAATGGTAGAATCAAGAATCAATAAAACTGAGAATATGCAGAACATGCCAAACAGGGCGCTTGGGAACTTAATAGCAGCAGCCACAAAAGCCTTTTTCAGTAACTTATCCATTGCAAGAATAATCCCAAGAGAAACAAGTAAATGCAAAATCCCAGACACCTAATAAGATAAAATAGATAATCAGTAAAAGACCAAATTAGATAACAAAGAATTTGAGAGCTCCCTTACAAATCTTCCTTTTAACAGTTTCATAGTTTTAATTTCGTTCAATTTGTTTACGATAAAATCAAACTTTATCAAAAAAATAGCTCCAAGATTGAAAAGAAATACAGATAGAGGGAGAGTGGTGGAGCTAGCACTGCCATCAGAGCTCAGTGATTTGGCTGAAATCCTTCTACCATAGGAAGTCTCATGGGAATCCATCCGGAAGAATCTTGAATTAGGCCCAAGAACAGTAAATGGTACTGAAGTGTTTTGCAAATTGCATTGGTAACGATTCCGAAAGGTTGTGACGCCATTGGAAACACCAATTAATGCTTCAGTGGGAAGCGAATGGAGAATGGCTTGTGAATGGAGAAAGAGCCGATTTGCACGGCAATGGTGACCGTTGATGATAAAGTGTGATATGGAAAAAGAGGTAGTTAAAGGACAGGCCATATTGAGAAAGTGAGAATCAAGTTTGGTTTACGTGTGTGAACTATTTGGGTTGGAGAGTTCCGTAGAATTTGTATGGACTTCAAGCACCGCCGCGTTCCAAGAAGATGGGTTTCTTTTGTTTTTTTTTTAAATTACTATTTAGTACCTTAGTTTTGACCTAATTAACTAACGTCTCTATTTTGGTGAAATTTATCAGTAGTCCCTGAATTTTAGCTCTGTCAAACTATTTCACGTTTATGCTAAAAAAAGAGTCATTTCCAATATTAGTCAACTAGGTGAAGGCCCACACATTATGCGGGTTGCTATGTTATTATTTTTTAAAAAAAGATTATTTTATTAATGTATATAAATTATAATTTATAAATTGTGTATTGCATTTAATGATCACTTCATTCAACAATTTGAGAAATTTAACAAATTCCATAAGATTAGGTTTATACATTAATAAAATTAAATTACTTAACATCACCACAATTAAATGAAATAATATAAATTAATAGAGACAAATTGATGTTCAAATAACGGTACATATTGTGATTTTAAAAAGAAAAGAATCGTAACTTCAAATTAGGTGAAATAATTTTAAATATATTACTCCAATCATATACAATTTCAATTAGATATTATTACCGGGTAGGAATGATGACGAAAGTTGTAGACATAAAATTTGTTTAATGAAGATTAAAAAGCAAACAATTACAAAATACAAATTTTATTTGTGAAGTACTAGATACAATCTCTAGTGAAGTCTTTTATTACATGCATTCATATACATATACATATATATATATATATATATATAAATGACCACGACAATGATCTCACATGTGTGCTTTTAATTTGTATGCCCGATTTAATTGATGACCAACATTTGACGAATTTAATTTTGGCCTAAACACAATTGACCATATGAATTTAATTTTGTTTTTTTCTCTAAATTCATATGAACTATATTTGCCATAGACATGTCAAATTTGATTTTGATTGATTTTTTTTAACCAATACTCTTCTGATTTTCTTTAGGCTGTCAGTTATTTATTGAGACTTTATCAAAATGGTTCGCATAATTGATCTTTCAGCTTTCCGCAAAATTCCATGCATGAAATTTTTGAGAGACAACGAAGAGGATTCAAACCCTGAAATAATCTTCATTTTTTAAAGATTTGCTGATGAAGTTTTGGGAGCCAATGCATCAAGCAAAATTGACCCACCTCATCTTATGGATTGGACTATCGAACAAACATGTGAATTTCAATTTTCACACGAAGTAGTTAAGCGTATCCAATATCTTTTGCTGCAATCTTCACTTCATTCGTTTCAAACTCCATCAAATAATCTTCCACTTTTGAGGAGTCGCATTCATAGTAATGAAATTTCTGGGCATCCTTTCTTCAAATTTGTTGGTGAATTCTCATTTGTCAAACGCTATCGGGAGTGGCTTGAAGATGTGCTGGCAAGTAATAAGCAACTGCTTTTGAAAGCCAATGTGTATCATGCCTTGTTCGCATCACTCTTCACTTATGATCGCTCTCCCAATGTCATTCATTATTTTTGTGAACATTGGAGTGCTTCAACAAATACTCTTTTCCTCCCAATTGGAGAAGAGTCAATTTCTCTTCTGGATTTGAAGTTCCTTGGTGGACTTCCACGGCTCATTTTATGATGAGATGATTCCTTCAGCTGCAGATCTTACTGGAGTTGATGGAGATGGAGCTTCTTTCTTACCACGAAGCTGCAAATACTTGTTCTATGCTTACTACAAAAATGCTAAGTGAGTTGAGAGCACCTTTGAGTTTAATGTTCGTAACTGGGTAAACATTTGGTTTCGCAGTTCTGTTAGATATCATGAGCCTCTTGAAAAGATTACACTAAGAGAACTGCTCCTCCCAAGAAGAATTTTAATCTCTCAAGTGTTATTGGCAACAAGTTACCACGGGATGCAAATTGGCAAATGCCTTTTGAGATTCTAAACATAGAAGATGATCTATGCAAAGAAGTTTATTTGGCTGCTTTGATTTCTTGTTGGTTATGCAAGTTTGCTCTTCCACATGATCCAGTGAATCTTATTCGCTCAAGCACTTTCAAAGTTGCAAGTAAGACTGCCTCTGGCGAGACCTTTTCCTTGGCTATTCCTGTTTTGGCAAGTATTTATAGGGGCTTTCGAGCAATTTCTACTGCAATAACTTTAAAGAGGTGTGAAGTTCCATCACCTTTCTATTATGTCTATGATTGGCTAGCTAACCGTTTTGACATGCATTTTACGCATGATATTGATGCAAATGCTAGAATGACTTCCTATAGTGGACAACGAATGGCCAAATACTACAATGAAACTGAAGTCACCAAACTCTTCGTGGAAAGAAAAGCTTATTAGGTCCATCTAGTGTGATGAAGAGAAATCTCCTTTTAGAGGATAATGGCAAGTTATCTTCACAAAAAGTGGAACACTTCTTCAATCTTTGTTCAAGTTTCTTGACTTTGCACTATAAGAACCAATACTTCATTGAGTCATATAGCCCTCACAGATTTAGTAGACAATTGGGTTATTGCCAAGATTTTCCTGGTAACATGAACATATCCTTTGCAAAAGTGTGTTTGAAAATAGTCATATAGCTTTGGGAATCTTGTGTTCATTTAACTAGTGGTGCTAAACTAACTATTCCTTCAGTGAGGCTTGATAGTCATTTCTCTTGTACTGAAATGTATAAGGATTGGTGGAAAATGGAATGGTCTAAAGCTTTCCTTCAAAATGAGATGCCGAAGTTAAAAGCAATGTCAAAATTATTGAAATCTTCAAAGTCTTCCCTTTTGAAGAATTCAATGTTGAGAAGAGTAGATGCCTCCCTTTCGCTGGCGGGGGGGGGGGGGCGGCGGG
>CANUEP010086831.1:0-13374 GCA_947857235.1 Jatropha podagrica
TTGCAAGCTTTAGCATAGAAGGAGAACATCCTGTGTATGATTAATTATTTTAAGTACATTACTACACACCTATCTCTAGAGTTAAATAATACTTAGTTTTAGTATACCTAGAAATTAGATAGAATTATTCTCTATTCATATTTCTATAAACATAGCATTAAGAGTATAGTAGCAGGTGGACCTAACTTGTTCCTCGTGGGATCGATCTTTTTATTACTACATTGCGATCCGTATACTTGCAGGAACTCAAAAGGGGCGCAACATTTTGTTTCCTCCAAAATGTCCTCCACATTCAAAAGAATGACAATGTTTAAGTACACTCTCCATCTCTTCCTCCGGCACACACTTTCTAGAACGTTGGTCATTGAAGTACTTGAACAAGAAACGGTCCTCCCAATAATAGAATTTAACATCATGAAAAACAATTTTCTTTTATTGGTAGGAAAGATTAGGAAGAAGAATTTTATAAGCCAAAAAATTTACTATATCAGCATACCATGGAGCTTGCCTATTTGCTAAGAGAAGGAGATGCTCTTGGGGAAAGTCTTCATTGATCAACCACAAGATTCTCAGTCCCCTTCTTGTCATGAATCTTCAAATCGAATTCTGCAAGAGAAGAACCCAACGAATTAGTCTAGGCTTTGCATCTTTCTTTTCTAACAAATACTTAAGAGCTGAATGATCAGTATAGACTATGGTTTTAGCTTCTATTAAATATGCTCTAAATTTATCAAATGCAAAAATAATAGCCAGGATCTCCTTTTCAGTGGTGGCATAGTTGAGTTGTGCATCATTCAGGGTACGACTAGCATAATAGATGACATGCAACTTCTTCTCCTTCCTTTGCCCAAGAATGGCTCCTATAGCACACATAAGCTCAAATGGTAAACTCCAGTTAGGTGCGGCAATTATGGGAGCTAAAGTCAATTCCTTCTTTAACCTGTTAAAAGCATTTAAACACTCTTCGTTAAAATCAAAATCAACATCTTTAACTAGTAAATTACAAAGAGGTTTAGTGATTTTTGAGAAGTTTTGATGAATCTTCTGTAAAATCCGGCATGACCAAGAAAGCTTCTAACTCCTTTAACTGAATTTGGAGGTGGTGGCTTTTCAATCACTTCAATCTTTACTTTTTCTACCTCAATTCCCTTTTCAGACTCCGGTGCCCTAAACAATACCTTCACTAACCATAAAATGACATTTTCCCTAATTTAAAACAAGGTTAGTGTCCTCACATCGCTGCATTATAAAAGAAAGGTTATGAAGATAAGAATCAAAAGAAGACCCACACACAGAAAAATCATCCACAAAAACCTCAATGAATTTCTCAACCATGTCAGAACATATGGACGTCATACACTTTTGAAAAGTTGCAAGTGCATTGCATAACCCAAAAGGCATTCTCTTATATGCAAAAGTACCATAAGGGCAAGTGAAAGTGGTTTTTTCTTGATCTTCGGGGGCTATGGGAATTTGGAAATATCCCGAATAACCATCTAGAAAGCAATAGTAAGGATATCCTGCAAGTCTTTCAAGCATTTGATCAATCAAAGGTAAAGGAAAGTGGTCTTTACTTGTTACTTTATTCAATTTATGATAATCAATACACACACGCCAACCTGTGACAGTTTTAGTAGGAATTAATTCATTATTATTATTTGAAATAATTGTCATACCTCCTTTCTTAGGAAAAACTTGCACAAGGCTTACCCAACTACTATCTGAAATGGGATAAATAATTCCTGCATCCAAGAGTTTTATGATTTTGGCTTTGACTACTTCCTTTTTGTTCAGATTCAATCTCATTTGGTGCTCAATTGTAGGTTTGTAGTCTTCCTCTATCAAGATCTTATGCATGCACACACTTGGATTTATTCCCTTCAAATCTGAAATCGACCATCCTAAAGCTTTTTTATGCTTCCTTAAAACTTGCAACAACCTTTCCTCTTGATCAAGTGATAAGTGAGAAGAAATAATAACAGGAAAAGAATTATTATCACCCAAGAAAGCATATTTAAGATGAGAAGGAAGTTTTAATTCTTACTTTGGAAATTTGATGTCTTCCTTACTTTTGACATTTTGAGTATTGGTATCAATGTCATCAATAATTGTAATATCTTTAGCATGTAAAGTATCATTAACACAGTTATCAATAACATCAATTCTAAAACAATCACCTAAATCCATAGGAAGTTTACAAGATTTAAGAATATCAAAAACAACTTCCTCCTGACCTACCCTTAGAGTTAACTTACCATCGTGAACATCAATCAAAGCTAGTGCGATTGTAAGGAAAGGTCTTCCAAGAAGGAGGGATCCTTCTCTATCTTCATCAATGTCAAGAATAACAAAATCAACGGGAAAAATAAACTTACCTATCTTGACGAGTACATCTTCCACAATTCCCCTTGGGTGTTTAATCAAACGATCCGCTAATTGTAGAGACATCCTTGTTGGCTTTAGCTCTCCCATTCCTAGCATTTTAAAGACTTCATAAGACATAAGATTAATACTTGCACCTAAATCGACTAAAGCCTTATCAAAATCAAGATTTTCGATATTACAAGGGATAGAAAAACTCCCTGGATCCTTTAACTTAGGAGGCAATTTATTTTGAATGATTGCACTACACTCCTCCGTTAACATTACCGTTTCTTGGTCATCAATCTTCCTTTTCTTGCTCAAAATCTCCTTTAAAAATTCTGCGTAACTTAGCATTTGAGTAAGAGTTTCGGCAAAAGGAATATTTATTTGAAGCTTTTTGAACACATCAAGAAATTTGAGGAAGCTTTTGTCATCCTTGGATTGTTTAAGTCCTTGAGGAAAAGGAATAGGTGGGACATAAGGTTTTACCTCCTCTTTCTCCTCAAGATCAATGATAGGAATGTCCTTCTTCTCTTTTCTACCTTCTTCCTTTCTCATAGGTTCCTCCAATTCTTTTTCACTCCTTAAGGTAATGGCCTGTACTTGTTCTTTAGGGTTTTTCTCAATATTGCTGGGTAACGTACATTGAGGTCTTGAGGCCATCATACTTGCAAACTGTCCAAATTGGATTTCCAAATTCCTGATTGCTGCTTGTTGGATTTTATGATTTTCCCTAGTTTCATTCATGAATTCCATATGAGATTTAGAAAGCGTAGTAAGGAGATCATCGTGTACTTTTTTCTCTTGTTGAGGAAAGCTTGGTGGTGGATTCAAGGTGTTGTTTGGATTCCCATATGAAAGATTAGGGTGATTTCTCAACCTGTTCTCATAAGAATTAGAATATGGGTAATTCTTCCTTCCCTGATTCATCACGTAGTTGACTTGCTCCGAGGTTTGAGGGTTCACATTATCTAGCATGCATTCCCCAACTCCATGTTGACCATTGCACCTATCACAAGCTTGCACAATAGAATTAACAGAATTAGTGGTCAATAAATCCAATTTTCTTACCATATTATCCACCTTAGTATTAAGCGCGGTTATGGCATCAATCTCATAAATTCCTGCAGTCTTTTTCCTTTCCAAAGAATTTTGATAATGATTATTGCTTGCCATCTCTTCTATCAGATCATAGGTCTCATCAATTCCTATCCTTTCAAAAGATCCCCCATCAGTTGCATCCAAAGTAATCTTAATATTAGGAGATAACGCATTATAGAAAGTTTGTACCTTGAGCCACTTAGGAAGAGCATGATGTGGGCACTTTCTCAATAGGTCCTTAAATTTCTCTCAAGCTTCATACAAGCTTTCTTAATCATGATGGGCAAAAGTTAATATCTCATTGGACAATTTTGTGGTCTTTAAATATGGAAAGAATTTTGCCAAAAATTTTCGAGCTAACTCATCCCATGTGGTAAAACTTCCTGCAGGGTACGATTGTAACCAAGCACATGCCTTATCTCTCAAGGTGAAAGGAAATAATCTCAACCTAATAGCATCCTCAAAAACTCCATTTTGCTTAAAGGTATCACAAATCTCCATGAAATTAGAGATATGGGCATTTGGATCCTCACTAGGTAACCCTCCATATTGGATTGAGGTAGAAAGCATTTGAATAATGGCAGGTTTAATCTCAAAATTGTTAACTTCTACCCTAGGCCTGGTGATACTAGAGGTGGTTCCATTGAGAGAGGGGGTAGTGTAGTCACATAAAGTGCGAACAGGATTTCTTTGATTTTGCTCCAACTGGTGCTGCAATATCTCTTGTTCCTCTTGCTCCACTAAGTCATGAATCTCATCTCCTAATCTAGCCATGGTTGATTGCATTCGTTGCTCACGCTCTCGGTTCCTTTTTGCTGTGTTATTCCTTCGACAGGTCTTTTCGATTTCTGGATCAAAAACTAAAGGTTCATTACTTTGATATCGTCTTTGCATAAACACCTGAAAGAATCTTTAGAAAAATTAAAATAACAGAAAAATAAATGTCTAAATTAATAATAGATTCATTATTATTGATATTGGTAACGCTAATCCCCGACAACTGCGCCAAAAACTTGATAGGAATTTTCACAAGTGCACGAAATCGCAACAAGTAATAAAGAGTGAGTAGAGTATCGTCCCATGAGGATTGTATACCAAGTACCAAAATTATTTTAATATATTATTATTTAAACGATAATAAAGAGGATATTTGTAAAAATAAAGTAAAATAAAATAAAATAGTGGAAAAGAATTCAAATAAGACTTATTGATAAAAAGAAGTCAAGGTTTAAAAGTTACTAGGGATATTAACTTCCTTATCTCTATCCAATTTATTTTATTAGTTTATTAATCAATTTTTCTATTCTTGTTAATGACAGTTCTGATTGCGATGAACTTTTATGATTTTTAATGAAATGAACTTTGATTTTCCTTATTTGCGTGAGCTGACGGCTCCATTCATCGAGTAGATAAGCACATGCACATATTTGACATAAATTCATCATGCATGCTTCAATTTAATATAATTACAAAAGAAAATTCAAGAAATTTGTTAATTGGGCCAAATCTGACGTCAGAATTGATTATGAAATTTCAAAGCCTACTTAAGGACAAAGTAGAAGCCTTCGTATGGAATTACGAAGACATGCCTGGGATAGACAAGTCCAATGTGGAGCATATGATTCCTTTAAATCTTGAATCCAGGCCAGTGAAGTGGAAGAGAAGAAGACTACGACCAGAATGGGTTGAGAAAATTAAAGAAGAAGTGACAAAGCAGATAGTTGTAGGATTTTTAGAAGTAGTTCATTATCCAGATTGGTTAGCGAATATAGTCCTGATTCCTAAAAAGGACGAAAAGAGTTAGAATGTGGTAGACTATAGGCACTTGAACAAAGCATCACTAAAAGATGATTTTCCCCTCCCTCACATCGACATTTTGATTGACAGTGCTGTGATGATGGGATGTTATTCGATCATGGATGGTTTCTCGGGATATAACCAGAATCTTATGGCATTACAAGACAAAGCCAAGACAACTTTTATTACTGAATTTGACACTTTTTACTATCGAGTAATGCCTTTTGCCTTGAAGAATATTGGGGCAACCTACCACATTGTTTTATGACATGATCCATAAGGAGTAAGGTATACATTGATGATATGGTTGTCATGACAAAGACACCAGAAGAACATCCAGTAGCCTTGAAGAAGTTCTTAGAAAGGGTCATCAAATATAAGCTACAATTAAACTTGAAGAAGTGTGAGTTTGGGGTGACTTCAAGAAAGGTATTGGGATTCATTGTGGGACCTAAAGAAATAGAGATTGATCCAAGCAAGATCGAGGCTATTCAAGAGATGGAGCCACCTAAGATAGAAAAGCAAGTAAGAAGTTTTCTGGGGAAAATACAATATATCAGTATGTTCATATCAAAGTTGTCCATCATATGTTATGACTTGTTAGAAAGAACTTGCTTAGTGATGGTTTGGGCTACTAGAAAGCTTTGGCACTACTTTTAGTCTTACAAAGTGATAGCAGTGTCAAGGATGGATCTAGTTAGTTACTTGCATGGGACACCAGCTTTGTTGGAGAAATTAGCTAGATGGTTGATCTTGCTTTCAAAATTCAATATCGAATATGCTACTAAGAAAACTGTCAGAGGACGAGCAGTCATTGATTTCTTAGCAGCACATCCCCATAGAAGATAATAAAGAATGGGAGATTAATTTTCCCGATGAGCATTTGATATAATAGAGAAAAAGGTATGAAAGCTTTATTTTGACGGTTCATCTCATAACAAAGAAGATAGAGTAGGCGTTCTGTTAAAATCCTCGTAAGTAGAAGTTGTCTTGATGTTGAAAAGATTATAGTTTGTAGTCACAAATAATATAGTAGAGTACGAGGCTTGTTTATTTGGGATAAAAGCTCTGATTAAAGTTAAGGCCGAAGAAGTGGAAATTATTAGTGACTCTAAATTGGTCATCGGGCATGCCAATAGAAATTGGGAGGTTAAGGAGAATAGGTTGAAATCGTACTTTGACTATATGCATGTTGTCATTCAAAGTTTCAACAGGGTAACTTTTACCCACATGAACATAGCAAATAACCGAGTACCAGATGCATTGGATAATTTAGCGTCAGGTTGGGAATAAGTTTCGGTAATGCCTAAAAAGCCATTCATGATGTCTTCAAGCAACATCTCATGTTATGAAGGTGAAAAGATCATAGAAGTCAAGGTTGATGAAAAGCCTTGGTTCCATGCTGTCCTACAATGGATGACGAAGGGGATTTATCCAAATTCAGCTACAAGAGACAGTAGAAGAGCTATATAGTGCTTGGCATTATAGTTCATAGTTGTGGACAAATAGCCGTATAAAAGAATGTTGAATGGAGTTCTATGAAGGTGTATGTTGGAGAAGGAAGTAGAAGGAATCATAGAGTAGATCCATACAGGGGTTTGTGGTACCCATATGAATGGAAGAGCACATGCAAAGAAAATCCTTTGACAAGGATTTCACTAGTTGAGAATGGAGAGGGATTATGTTTCATTTTTGAAAAAGTGCTTCGAGTGTTAGATACATGGAGCCCTTAGTCATATTCCTCCTTCAAAATTTTTATCCTTTTATTTCACCATGGTCATTCACAGCATAGAGAATAGACATCATGAGCAAGATCTCACTGCCTGCTTTTATCGGTCATGAGTTCATAGTCGTAGCAGTGGATTACTTTTCAAGATGAGTTGAAGCAGAATCTTTCAAGCATATCAATGCCAAGCAGATGGCTAGATTTATAAAAAAGAATATGATTTGTAGATATGGGATTGCTCATCACATAGTGATTGATAATGGAGTGTAATTCCAGGCAAAAGTAAAAAATTTGTTAAGAGAATATGAAATCAAGCACCATAAGTCATCACCTTACAAGCCACAAGCTAATGGCGCAGTAGAAGCTGAAAATAGAAACATCAAGAACATAGTGAGAAAAGGTGGCAGAGAATTATCGTGACTAGGCTAACAAGCTGCCATATGCCTTGTGGGGATATTGGACCACAACCAAGTTTATGAGTGGGGTATGCCCGTACTCTTTGGTTTATGGTATGGAGGTTGTACGACTGACTTAGATTAAAGTAAAATCCTTATGTGTAATGATGGAATTCAAAATTCTAGAATGCCAGTGGATAGAAGATCTCTATCAAGAGTTAGCATTATTAGATAGTAAGAGACTTATGGCTCGATTTATGGATCAACTTTATGAAAAAAGGATTGCCAGATACTTCAATAAGAGAGCCAAGGTTACTAAGAGTAGGAGACTTGGTTTTGAAACAAATGAGATCGAACACTCATGACCTAAGAGGAAAGTTCAAACCCAATTGGAAGTGTCCATTTATGATCAAGAGGATGTTCTCGAAAGGCACAATGAAGCTATCAGACATGGAAGGCAATGAGTTCAATGAGCTAGTCAACTTGGATAGGCTAAAGAAATTTTATGTGTAATTCAAAATTTCATTGTCAAACCCATTAATATAATTCACCTTTTGTGTCAATATCAAACTTTTCAAGCAAAAGAGACAATTTAGTCAAGTGCATACATTACATGAAGTTGTACAAATTGTCCGTTACATTTCATTAAATCCAGGAATCATTACACCTACATGCCAGATCCTAATAGGAGTCTTGTTGTGAACAAATCAGCCAACTATGAATCGCCACCAAATCTAGAGTTAGCTTGCAGCCATAGTCTATACTTATTTGAGGAAGAAGTATGAGTCACATTAGAAATTGGTAAAGTTGTACGATTAGGTCGTGTGGAACTAAAATGAGATAAGAATCGTCTGGTAATAAGGGCACCTTTAAACCATATATAAGCAGTAATAGCTCGACTAGGATAACAAGCCACCGCCACGGTTAAGCCATATAGGGGCAAACAGGACATGGAAGAAATTGTGACTCATTCAAGATGCCCCCATGGATAAGTCAACCTACTTCCTTCAGTAGTGAAATTTAGATAATGTTAGTCCTATCTTCCAAGGTCACTATAGTTAAGCGGCATTAACGATGGACATGGACTGCAGTCCGAAATTGAGTATTAAATGGCCCAATGGCACAACCATTACTTGAAACTTCTCAAAAGCTCACAATTTCATGTACATATAATAAAAAAATAATAAAAAAGCTCATTAGGCTGAAAACTCACAAGGTCCACTAAAGCAAAAATTAGAGCATGCAAAGAAAAATAAAACCTCGCTCAGTCAAAAGCCCATGAGGGCAGCTTAAGAAAAAATTAAAGCATAAAAGAAAAGCTCGTTAAGTTAAAAATTTTCAAGGGCGGCTTATGCAAAAATTAGAGCACAAAATAAGGAAAGAAAATGAAAATGCACCCACTTGCAATAAAAGTGGGCTTCCCATCAGACCAAGCACTAAGGTCAGATCCTGAGCATGTTCTGCTAACCATACAAGTGTTTTCTCTAACATAAGTGGAAATGGCATATGACGCCTAGATATTTGTTCAATGATGGGCAGTACACTGAGGTTGGCATAGTCATCAACACTGCTAAGTAGTGAGTATTGGCTAAGAATGAATAAATAGACAAGTGGAGGCTAGAACGTATTAGTATGTTCATGTTCATAGCACAATCAACAAGAGGTTGCAGGGGCACATCATCAACTCTAGGTTTGTAAGTAGGGAGTTCATGGATTGAGGAACTGAAAACGGAAAGAACTCGTGAAGCTGGGTCCCCATCTAACTAGGGTAAAGTAGGGATGTCTCTTATAACAATTATATACAAACAAAGGGGAAGAGAGTTAAGAAATGCATGATCTCCACCCATATATCTCCCATACATGATTCATGGTAAGGTCTTTTCTAATCTTAGGACATATAGGTTGGGTCCATAAACCATCACGGGGTTCTGGACCGTTGTCTCTTGCATTTGTTGAATGAATGCTTCAAACATATTTATTGAGGTGAACCTAGAGAAGGGAACTGAGGTGAACTACATGAGCTTAGATTGGGCTTATTTAAGTCCTAGGTTCCATAAGGAAGAATTGATTGTTTCCTCCCTTTTTTTTGGGTCTAAATAAAAGGTGATAACAGATTATGCCAATTCTTTTAATATACCAAAAGGTACTTAGCTTATAGGTGGTGTATATTAGTGGTGAATCTGAATAGTTGAGTAGAGTATAAGGACCACAACCCCCAATATCACCTTAGGGTTTAGAGTGGAAAGGAGATAAAGAAGAGAATAATGCATGAATGACATTTATAAGTATGAAAAAGCAAACTCATCTTCAAGTTAGTGACATTATTAATAATTATGAATAATTGGACAACTTTTAGAGTCAACTCATTTATTTGAACCCAAAGTCAAAAATCAACGATTCTAGGTCCAATCCCTAGTGGATTCGCCAACCTTAGGATGTTAGAGCTTTCTCATTTCTCCTTTTCAAAAGGAAGAAAGGGATTTGAACAGGCTTGGTATATTTTGTTTAATGAAATTAGTTTTCATTATTAGACCCATTTGTTAATCCTTAAAAGGATTCTCTTACTTTCTTAAGAGTTTTATTAAAAATTGGAGTCGCCACCCTTATTAGAAAGTTCTTGAATTAGTCAATTCATTAGAATCGACTAGTCCAATTTTGTGTACCACAAACGGGGTTGGGAGTCAGGTACGAAATGGGAAGGTGTTAGGCTTCTATTTTGTCTGGTTAAACCGAACTCTTAGTTTTTCATTAATTCACAATTAATTAATAATGTGATTAACTAGAAATTGAGATGTGAAATATTTTAATGCAATTTTATAAAATATGTCATTCAATCAATTATTGCAAACATTGAACATTAAACATGCAAAATTTTGTAAAACATGCAATCGATTAATTCAAAAGATTAAACACCATCTCCTAATGAATACATTCTACCCTCAAGACCCTCGAAATTTCCCAACCCAATAATTATTACATCAAGCAATTATTGGAATCCCATTAAGCATCCTTTACATTTTGCAATAAGAATAAAATAGAAACCCATTCCACCAACAATCAAACACAAAAAGAAACAAATATTCACAGGAGCATAAACCAATCAAACATTCATTTAATGAGTATGAACATGATGAATGTAAATATAACAAGAATAATAAATCATGGGTTAGAGCAATAATAACCATAAACATCAAAGTAAATAATGACAAATTAAAAGACAAAAATGGTAAAATGCTTATAAATTAAAGGGAAATAATTTTAAAAAAGAAATTTGAAGGTTTGATAAGATTTAAGGTCATGGCCTAGATGTTCATCCTAAGGAGCAAATCCACCAATCATTATTCTCAATCTTATTCTAATTAGTTTATTTGATTCATATGTGACCTAATACATATCACGAACTGTTTAAAGTTGGAGTTGGCCACTGGATCTTCTGATAAGGACATTTATTAGAGTTTTATACATTCAGAGCCTTTGAATCAAAAGGTCATGCACAACAAGAAACTATGGTGTGTGCCCATGCTTATGGTGCACGCCACATGTAGTAGCATAGGGCATTTCCCAGATCATGAAGGCTTTTGTGTTTATTAGGTGAAAATAGAAGATTTTGGGCACTTGTGGTGTGAGCCATAGGGAAGTGGCACACGCTACTATGGTTGGCCTCACGCCACAGAGGTGACAAAACCCCTACTTGGTAAATTGTAGGTTTTCCTCACAACGAGATCAAAAGTTAGCATTTTAAATGTCGAAAAAGAAAAGAAAAGGAAGGACAAAGCGACTAAAGGTTCTTAGAAATTACCTTTGGTGATTTCCTTAAAGATTTTCTTAGAAAATGGATGAAGAGAAGCACAAAACTAGGTCCTTGATCGAATAGTTCATGAATGAAGAATAAAGTTTGTATTTTTAGGGATTCTAGATTGACAATAACAATTTTTTGATTGATTAATGACTGATTCTTCAACCCAAATCTAAGGTTAACACAAGTTGCCTTTAGATTAATTGGTTGAGTTTTCGAGATAAAAGAATTTCCCCTTAGTCTCCAAAATTTCTCCCCTATGGCACACCCCTCAATGCCTATTTATAGGCAAATGAGGGTAGGTGGCCTCATTTTAGGGCTAACATGCTAAAAATGCCATTGTCGGCCTCATAATGGGACCGGACCCATTTTTACCAAATCAGACTGGGTGACACACAAAACAAGGTAGTACACAGGAAAGTGCATTGGGCAAACCCGGCGGGCTTCCTAGGCCTGACTTCATTGCGAAATACCCAATAACTCAAAAAAAGTAAAAATGGTTAGACACGTAAACAATCTTCGCGATGGACCATCGATCCAAAAATGAAAGTGATCGAATACCTCGATGGAATTTTATGCAAAAATAGATGTATCTATTAGTTATATGCTTTATAGCCAATTTGATTGGTTATATTTTAGATATAATATTTCATGTAATAAATATTTGATTATTAATAAAAGACATTTATTTATCTTTTATATTCTATTGATTGAATCTTGGTAAAAGATAAAGTCCATGAGACAATATTGCTTTGCAAAATAAATTATAATGTGGTTATAATTATGAGTTTTATATTTGCATTAAAACAATGTCTCTAAATATTCCTGGTAGATGTTCTCCTCATTATTGGGCCATGATTAAAGCTATTGAGACTTGTACATATTATGTTCTTTCCTTAGGGAAGCAGCTATTCTCATAAGCTGAGATATATGTGGCATTTAGAACTAATATGTACGTGTTTATTATTTAAAAAAGTCCACTAAATTGACCTGCATGAGAATTCCATATGGAGTGTTACATGTGTCTATGGAAGACTCAAGTGATGGTTGTGTAAGTGATCCTTTGACTTGAGATTATTAAGCTATCTTATGTAGGGATGATTATGTTTTGATTCTTCATTCACATTATTCATTACATGAATAATAAGCAATGATTAATTCGACATAGTAGGAACTGTATAGAGATACTTGTGTAATTAAGAGAGGATACATCACCCTAGATAAATTACGAAAAATGTTCTAATTGTTCTCTATTAATATTGATTAAGCAATCCTTGCGCAAGGTAGAATGAAATTAGCAAATGAGGTTTGGAATTTCATTCTACTGATTAATGGTGAAGATTAAGAGAACTAATATGATTTAGTAAAGCAGACACACTCCATGCCTAATTACTAAATCAGAACATTAATAATGAAGGGATATTAATTACATTGATAAATCATGCACTGAAAAGTTAAATCAAACTACTTTGACTTTTCAGATATTTGGTAGTCTTGACATATTGCTAGACAATATACTTGTGTTTCAAATATTAATTAATTAATATTTATTACCAACAATATTTGGAACCTAGAAGATCACACACATAAGAATGAATATGAAAAAGTGAAAACGAGAAATCGAATCAAGTATGACTTGATTACAAATAAGTTTTGTGGAGTTAAGGACAAAATTATAATTTATAGTTGATTACAATTTTACCTAGATTATTAAGTGTTGACTAAATCAATTTATGTCTAAAAATTATAAAGATAAATTTTAGATTAAACAAACCTAATATTTTAATTTATTGTTTGTTTATTTAAATAGTTAAATAAATAAATATAATTGATTAAATTGAAAATTCTATTAATATATGTATTATGATTTATTGATTTAAATTATTTAAAAAAATAACTAGGCACATATATATTTAGTTATAATTTATTTATTTAAAAGGTTTAAATAAAAAAATATAATTAATTTATTTGTGACCTAGGGTTTTTCTATATAAGGTTTAAGAAATAGTATAGACATGACATAAAATGTGAGTTGTTGTTGATAGCCACAAAAAAAAAAAAAAAAAAAAAAAAAAAAAAAAAAAAAAACAGAGAGCCTACGATAGCTAACATCGTCATATGCTCTAATCTCTCAACCCTCTAAAAGTAGTTTTCGAGTTTTTTTATTGTCCATTCGTGTGGATACTACTAGAGGT
>CANUEP010086880.1:0-34756 GCA_947857235.1 Jatropha podagrica
CTTCAGGGTAGCTACTCATTTGGATGTGTATCTTTTGTCTATCCATTTCATGGCATGTACAGGGCACACAGTTGGGCCCATTCCATTTTGCAACTAGTATCATGTTTTGTAAATATTAAGTACATTATTAATGTAGCAACACGAGCATGATATTATATTCAATATACATTATGATTTCAGCATGACAAGACATAAAGTCAACCAGTTTGTAGCGTCTCGGCTCGGTTTATTCAGGTTTATGGGTGGACCGGGAAGGGATGTTACAGAGAACCTATCTCAACTTGTTTTTTTTTTTCTCTTTACTTTGGTTAACGAAATTTCTTTTAATCTAAAAAAAAAATAAATAAATAAAGAATGAATAATAATGATATTAAACCTTTTTTAATGAATAATAATGATATTAAACCTTTTTTTTAAATGAAAATAAAAATTATGTTTATTATATATATACACTAGTATTAGAACTAGCTCGATGCGTGGAATAATATTAAAGTATGAAATAATATTTCATAATATCATTTAATAATAACAAAATTGTTAGGGATGTCGAAATGAATTGATATGTCGGATCCGACTAACATGTGATACAATTAAAATCAACACGAACACAATATAAAATTAAACAAGTGATACAGACACGACATGTGTAACCCACCTAATATCATAAACAGTTTAGTGGGTCATGTTGAACCATATAACTCGCTTAGTAACCCGTAATATTATAAACAGGTTAAGTGAATCATGTTAACCTGACATATTTAACATTTTTACGATATTTTTAAGTTTCAATCAATTTTACTCAAATTATATTTAAAAATAAATTTTCATACATAAAAACGCATGGATTCTTCAAGATTCACAACTAAAATAAAAAAAAGTAGTAGAACAATAAAGTTTAAATAGGATTTTAGTTGGAATATTTATGTCTATCCATAATAAAATGGTTCACTCGCCCAACTCATGTGTCAACTCATGACATTACATGTTTATATTTATGTTATAAATAAGTTATCTATTTATGACATGAGTTCATTTAATCTCAACCATAACTCGTTTATTTCGCATGCTAGACAAATCGTACAAGCATGTCATGACCCATTTTGACATCTCTAAAAATTATATAATAAAATGATCACGAAATATATTATAAAGTTGTATCTCATTGAGATATGATAATAAAAATTACAACGTTAAAATGTGCCTTTTAAAATATTCTATGAAATCTTTCACAAAAGTATGTAGTAGTAAAAGTCATGCATGGTATGACGTGCATAAAAAATGCATTCACACTATCAATGTACTTTTCAATAGAGATAATAATTTTAAGAATTTAATTAATTATATTGAAATAAAAAATTAAATATTTTTTTTCTTATGTTCATGAGTCATTATAAATTATTATTTATTTATTTAAAATATTAATATATTATACTTATTTAGTATAATGTAATGTATTATATATATATAACTAATAAATTACTTGCTTGAAATTTTATTTTTTTCATTTCTCATTTTATGCTTCTAACATTTATCATTTTATAATATAAAATATTGTCAAGTGGTAAAATGTATTGCTTACAGTTGACTTACATCTGAGGCAAACGGAAAAAGAGTTTATTGGATTAGATTAAAACACCGATTTACAATTTTGGAATTTGCTTTTTCTTTTTTTTTTCTTTCTTCAATTTAATATTTTTAATTAATTGTGTTAAGATTAAATACATAATGCACGAGTAGAGTCGATATAATGGATTCAACTCAAGTTGACCAAAGTTTGAATAACAACTTGTTAAATTTGCACGGCTTGGACTATATGAATTTTAATTTAATTTACTTGAGGAATTTGAAAAGGTATATGATACATGAAAGTTGAGTTTGGTATTTATATTTATATTTATATAAGGCTAAACCAATCCATTAAAATATCAAATTATTAATATCTTACTATAGTCTTTGCAGTGTAATTGGATCTGGACACAAGTGTTTTTTTTTTTTTTTAAATTTTCCAAGGGTATTGTTAAACTCATTTATTTGTATAATTAATATTTTTCTTATTTTCACTTATAAAATATATATTTGAACATTATTATATTTTCTCTTTTTTTATAAAAATATTCTTTCTAAAAAAAAGGAATTTTTAGGGAGCACTTAAAAGACTTCCATAACCCTGAATGCTAAATATTAATCTTTATTATTAGTAATGTCAATCTGATATTTATACCCTTGGAAGTTTAAAAATGTGATACCATATCCTTCAACATATGATAATAATAGCAATTTTTTTTATTTTTTAAAATTGTTAAAGAAATTATTTGAAAATATAAAACAACTAATCTTCTTATAATTAGATGAAGTCTCGCGCATTGTGCAGGTAGTTCTATTTATTGCACATTATATTTTGTTTTCGAAAAATTTTAATGATAACTTTTTATTAAATAAATAATAAAAATAATTGTAAGTATTTTAGATATAAATGATTTGAGCTAAATCTCTAATTCAATTTTTATATTTCAATGATACAATATTACGTTATACAAAATATGTTATACATTTTTTTCTTATAAGCTTTCATGATTAAAGTAAACAATATCTTTATTTAATTAGCTATTGGAAGCCATTATTTTTTTACTTTAATTATGAAAGTTTATAAGGGAAAAATATATACTATTTTCTAGACAGATTGATATAATAGCTATTTTCGACTGAAAATATTATCATCATTACTATATATATATATATATATATATATATATATATATATAAACTAAGATATGTATAAAAATTTAAAAATATTTAAATATTGATTATAGTTTAATATTAAGTGACTAACAGATATAAATAAATTTGAAACTTAGAGTTTTATATTTTTATATGTTACATGAACAAAAATTTGAGATTTAAAATTAATTTATAAAGTTAAATACAAAAGGAGGATAGAACGATGAACATCCTCTATCCAAATATCTAAAGAATTTTAGCTAACTTAAGATAATTCATAGATAATTTTATTGCCTTTCCCACGAACATGTATTAAATTAAAAGAAATTAATTTAGAAACAAAAGAATCTAAAATTAGGAGTTTAGTCCTAAAAGTAATCATTTTCCAAAAAATTATGGGATGAAAGATGTTGAATCATGGTAAGAGAATTTGATTCAATGTTTAGAATAGAGAAACCCAATTCTTGGGAATTAGTTACTCCAAAAATTACTGCTTCAACATCTATTTGGGCCGAATTAAATACAAACTAAATTGGCAGCAGCCTACAACTGATGGCATTGTAAATGACAGAACTGAACTCACATCCATGCGATCCATAGATAGAAGAGGCAACATTTAATTTGAACTAATCGCGTTCGGGAGAAGACCATTGAAATTTCAATCGGCCAGCAGAAGTCACATCTACAACTTAAAAATAATTCATTATTTAATAATAAAATTTCATCTAAAAGAAACAAAAATAGAAAATTTCAAATAAAGCTTTAGAAATTAATAATCAATTGACTTAACATTATTAAATGAGCTTAGGACAGTCTTAAAAAATTATAATAAAATAAATACTTCCTACAACTACATGCATATACACTTAAAACAAAGAAGAAGTCAGCTTGCTTGCTTTCCTGGAATAGGAATTCAAAGTCCATTAGTTCTGCAGAGTGAGCCGATAAGCAACAATCATGATTGATTTTCCATGATCAAAGGATAATAAGGCAACAGTCTTATAAAAATGCTAGCTGGGAAGGAAATGAAGTCAATCTCCAAAAATATGAGTCTGAAGATTAAAGAAGAGAGGGCAATAAATAACGTTGATTTTATACATCCGCTAACTGATGGTGATAATTTAGCTGAAATTAGAATTTTGAAATTAAAATTTGAAACTCTCCATTAATTTATTAATGATGATAATGATAAAATATCGTAATATAAAATTATTAAAAATTAAATCTTATTTTTCAAATGATCAAATAAAAAAAATAAAGAGAAAAACTTAAAAATTTGTAAAAAAAGAAAAAACTAAATTATGGAAAAATAGAGTGGCACCTTAGCCTTTTAAAGATATTTATTGCTTTAGGATTATATAAATATAGATTGTCCTAAATTACTACTCTATCTACACTTATTTTCTTACAGTTGTACTAAATAACCTTACATTTTCAATTTTAGAGACTTACATTTGATTTTTATTTAGCATAGACTTCATTGCTTTTACATATTATATAAGCAACATAAAAATAAATGTAATTTAAGACATATCATTCATATTAATCACATTTAATTAAAAAATATGTAGAAACTTAAAACATTAGCCCTGACCTATGTGCACTTTATGAAACACATGACTAAACGTAATCATGATCTGATTTTTCTCTTTAAAAATCACCAGATGGCGTATTGGCTTCTTTTTTGCCCTCTCTATTTAAAGCCTCCAAGAGTCGCTCTTATTTTGGAAAACGAAATCTCGTGCTTATCCTATTCGTGTAGCTTGACAGAGTCATATGTACGTGTGCCAAAATAGAAAAAATTACTTGTATTTATTATTAGATTGATCCTTGAAAATTTAAATTTCTTAATTTTATTTTTTTTAAGCATGTATATATCTTCCTACTTTATTATAGTTTTAAAAACTAGACCGTACTGATCAATCTGATCAGTTTAACTAGAAACTTGATTATGATAAATTAGTGTGAATCAAATGAAAACCGCTCAACTAGACCGGTAAATTATTACGGTTCATTCAAAGTAAAATAAAAAAATACACGGTTTAACTTAAAGTTCTTTTTATGCATTGGCTCTCTTTCCATCTATCGTCTTTCTCCCCGATTCACGAACAGGACTCTAGTTCTCTTCAAAGGTTAAGGATGGAGGTCACTGAAGTTGCTGAATCTACCTCTAAGAAGGAAGAAAAACAGGAGCTATTGAGGTTGACGAAGAAGCCATCGTGCCTACACCTATCAAGTTAGACGATTGTTCTCTTTGCCTATTTTGATTAGGCTTTATCCCAAACGCTCTTTTTAAATGCTCCGGTCGAGCTAGAAAAGGCAAGATAAAAAACAAAACACATCTCAATCACAGCAAATTCAATCTGTTTATTTTCTTTCTTTGAATGAGAGAAATTATGGGTTTTTATCAAAAGTTGAGATGAAACACAACAATCGAGGGAAGGTCTTTGTTTCTTCTGCGGGTTGTTCTGTGGTTGTGGCTACATTGCAGAGCACAAAATGCAGGTCCAACGTAACAGTAGTTTTTCTTAGAAATTTGAAGTTAACATCTGTTGTTATAAATGGCTGAATATATATATATATATAACATCTAATTTTTTTTTTTGGCCCATTGAATATTTAAATTTATAAAATTACACATGTAATTAAACACTTTATTTAATCTATTAAATATTTCAATTTATAATATTAAATTAATTAAAAAATTAAAAAATATAAAATTATTATTCCAAAAATTATATTGCAAAATATTAAATTAATATTTTATATATAAAAATAAAAAATTTTAAATTTTATTATTTTTAATATAAAGAGGTGTGAAATTATTAAAAAAATGAAATTCAAAGTGCTATAAAATCCATTTTATAGTTGAGAGTGCTATTTAATTTCTTTTTTATCAAAATTCTAAGATAAGATAATATATTGGTCCTATTATAAATAGATACAACGACAAGTTTTACGAAATAATAAAATAAATTTAAAAAAAAGCATCATGACGACGTCAGCAATAGTTAAATTGCTGAAAATACAACACAACCATAGGTGTTCTCCTACGCATGGCCCCTGTCTTGGCTAACATCAACCATAGGTGTTCATTTTTCACGACAAAACTATCATTCTCCTTGCCAAGTTAATTTTTCAATATTTTACTCATTTTACTTATTTATTTCATTAAACTTGACTAAAACCATTTAAAAAATTGAGTTTTTTTAAAAAAATATTCTTATTGTTGTGTTTTTTATTTTAATTATTTTTTAGCATTTTTTTACTATTAGGAGAAAAATTTAAATTAAATATACATTTATCACTAAATTAAATTAAATAATTATATTCATATTGTTTTTATTTTATATATTTATTTTAATAAAAATATAAAAATAATATAGCATAATCTAAATATAATTGATAATTTATTATTTATTTTTTTTGTGAAAATTATTATTTCAATGATATTTTATTGAAAATAAAAGTAAATAAATATTTAATTATAAATTATATAAAATTTAATTAAATTATATATTTTAAAAAATTAATTTATAAATAAATTCTGCTAAAATTCATTTATGCCAAAAGTGATTTTGCCCATACAACAATCTATTGATTTTTTTTTTTTTACTTTGATTTTTGTGTTTTGTTTGTTGAGCTATTTTATTTTCACATGAAATAATCACTTAGAAATGAGTGGAAACAATCATCATTCTTTAAACATTGCCAATTAATTATTCCATTTCCCTTCAGCAACAAGCAAATAGATTAGCTTTAGGGAAATTCCCAAATCATCCATGCCATGGTCATCCTGGATTAGGGCGTGCCCTTGACCGCATCAAGACACAAAATGCAATAATTGCTTCTGCCACTCACTGCCGTTTACTTTGTACACAGCTCAAACATATATCATATAATAAATTACTATATATGATATGATTATCATCACAACTTTAAAACCAATCAATGATAATGTGCCAAATTGCATTGGCAAATGGGACAATATTGTTTCACAAGTTATTATTGAAAAAGTTACTATTCCACGGATTTGACTTTAAAAGTTTGGTATTAGAATCCAACTCGAAATTAATGATTCAATTACGATTTAAAAGTCAACAGTTACGATTTCAGTTTTGATTTTTTAACGATTTCAAAATTAATAATTTCGGTCAGTTTTTCAATGAATTTTTCGGCGGATCGTATAATTATAAAATTAAAAATTAGAGAATATTTTTTCTTTAAAATTTAAAATTTAAAAATTTTTGAAATGATTTCTAAAAGAAAATACCCTTAAAAATTAAAAAAATGCTTGAACTTTGTTTATTTATTTAAAAAAAGTCTTCAATTTAATTTATTTTTTTATTTAAAAAAGTTGAAACATATTTTTTTTAAAAAAAAGAAAGGCTTGAACTTAAAAAAAAATTAACTTGGCTAAGTGTCCCTTTAGGATTCAAAGGAATCAAAGCCAACTTAGTTCCTACATAACTTATATTGATTTCATCCCTTTTATCATAATTGTTATTTTCACCGCGGTTGATGTTCCCATTGAGAACTCATTGTAAAGATCATATAAATATTCATTTTTTTTATATTCTCTTGTGTTTTTAGTTCAGCCTTGCTTCAATCATCTATGCATGATTGTGCTTCTAGTGAATCGGGTATCATACTAAATCATATTTCATTAAATATGTTTCTTCATTGACTAAAAATTTGTTTTGTGATTGGTAAAAGAGTTGAAAATTTATTGGCATGACAACTCCACCAATTTAGAATTGAAAAATTATTATCTGTAAAATTAACACTAAACTTGAAAGAAGTGATTGAGTAGATGAACTAGAATATTCAATAAATTTAGTATATAATTATATAATATTTTTTTAACTTCATGCAACAGTACATTTATATTGATACTATCTTCTACATCAAAATTTAATATTTTATAATAAAAAATCAAATATTCAAATAAAACTTTAAATTTACATTTAAAATCAAATATATAAGCAACAAGAAAAAGGGGTAGTATATTTTTAAAGTAAGATAGCCATTTTTTCTCATTGATAAAACACAATTTTTTGATACATCATAATTTTCAAATTCTTGAAGTGTACTAACAATATAAATGCATGTAAGAAAAAACAAATGAGATGTGGGATAATAAATCCCATTAAATTTATATGTCGCATCATTAAAAAATTTTAAAATATCCAAAAATTTTTCACAAGTCTCCCAATTTTGTGGAAATAAATTAATTTTTTCAATATGGTTAGAATAAAAAATACAATAATTCTTTATATACAAAAGACTTATTTAATAATTCATATGTTGAATTTCAACGAGTTGGGGCATCATTTGGAAAACGTTTTGGTCTTTTTTATTTTTCTTATAAAATTTAGCTCAATTTTTCATCACTTGGGATTTCCCCATAAATATGAAATAGCTTTGCTAATTGGAGAAATAAAACATTTAAGAATTTTTAAACCATCTTGTACACATAAATTCAAGACATGACAAGCACATCTAATATGAAAATATTTTCTACCAACATTTGGTTCACAAATTGATTTAAGTTCAATAATTGATTTAGCATTGGCAGAAGTATTATCAAATGAAATTGAAAAGTTTTTTTGCTAAATTTTTATTCATCTAAAATAGAAACAATTATTCTATGAAAATTATTTGCATAATGTCAAAAATACGAAATGTAATAATTTTTTTTGAATTTTTCAATCATCATCAATTCAATGACATATAATACCCATATAAGAATGCATTTCTCAATGATCACTCCAAATATCACAACAAATTGAAATGCAATTTTTTTTTTCAGAAAATGAAAGTCCTAACTCTATTTTTTCTTTTTTATATAAGAAATAATAGTTCGTTTTACAGTATTTTTTGGCACTTTTTGCAGAAAGATTTAAAACTTTTGACAATATTAATTAAAATTCACTTTTTCACCAAAACTAAAAGATAAATGTTCCATAGAAATCATTTTAGCTAATTCTTCTTTTTGTTGTTTTTCAGAATATTGAAATAAAGAAATGTTAAAAGATGTATACTCGAAAATTTGTGTTTGAAACCGATCAACTCTTATTTTTATTGGATGTCTTGTCTCTAAAGGCTTCCAAAATGATCCATAACCGCCCGCTGGTTTATATTTATAAGATGTAACACAATAATTGCAAATTTCATCAAACATTTTGTTTCTTTTAAATTTTTTCGTGAAATGAACGACGAATATATCAAAACTTTGTCTTGCTCCTTGAACAACTTATGTACTTTGCACTTCCTCTTGTTGTAAATTCTCTTCATTAAATTAGGATTCTTGAGTTGAAATTTTCAAATTTTCATTTAGATATCCTCAAGATGATATTGATCGGGAGTTAAATCATAGATGTCAATTGTAGGGATAGATGAATATTGTGTTTCTCCAATGTTTTTCTTGCCCTTAGCAGGACTTAAGTTTTCTCTACTTTCTAGTATAAGAAAATAATATGCAACTTGAAAAATTGAATAGAAAAAAATTAGAGATTAAAATTTGAAGAAATTAATTGACAATAATTTGGACAAATAATTTGAGATTGGACTTTGAAAAAATTATTTTACAATATTTTGGACAATAATTTATAAATGAAAATTGAAAAAAAATTATAGAATAGAGTAGAGATAATTTTATGTGAGGGGATTGTAAATGAAAATGGATATTTATAATAAATCTAAAAAATTATTTTTTCAAAAATATCCTTAAAACTAGTTGTTATGTAACTGTTTATAATTATTAGGAGGGGTAATTTAAGAATTTCATAAAACTGTTTAAAAAAAAAATGTTGCAACTGCGTGAAACCGCCAGCTCTAGCCATTTGAAATAAAATTCAAGATCTGCTTGGAATCGATGATTTGAACTAGCGGTTCCAACAGTGATTCTAATTGGCTGAAAAAACCGTCAGTTCCAAACGGTTTCGACAAATTCTTGGAGCCGTCCATTCACGGTTCAAAAATTTTGGAACCAAAACCGAAATGTAAGCCATCGATTCTAGTTCTGGTTCGAATAGATTCCAATTCCACAGTTTCTTGTCCCGATTTCCATCGATTCCGATTATGGAAACTGTAATATGGTCAAGTCTACTACTCCTCCCTTCAGTTTCATTTGTCATTTTAAAATTTTCGTATAGTGATAATTAATTAAATCACTTAAATTATGCTCTTCTCGTTCTATTTATATGGAGAAAATCAAATTTTATCTAGGATTAATGATGTGCTCTTTTTATGGATTTCTTTCTAATTTACTCTTGAGAAGGCATTAGAGTGGTTCCAAAATTTCAACAAAAGGTAGTACATAATGAGAGAGAATGTATTACTTAAATAAAAAGTTTTGTTTGCTTAGACTTTCACTAGCAAAAAAATGTGGGCTATTTTATTGTAATTGCTCGAAAAAATTTTAATCTCAATTATGATTGAAAAAATTAGCGTGAAATTTAAAAAAAATTAAGCAAATTTTTTATTTTGCTTGTGCAAATTTGCGTGTAAAAAATGAAGTTTAGAGCCAAAATTTTTAAAATTGAATTTATTTAAATAGGTGTGAGTTCACAAATTTAAAATTTAATCCACAGACATTATGGACATAATTCTTCCTTTTGATTTGAATATAGTCCCTAAGTTTCGCTTGCAACTTTAGAAGATATGATCATGCTCAATAATCAAACCTTAGACTTGATTTTCTTGTCATTTGATAAACAATTATCTTCTATAAAATCTAAAACCACACCAACCCCATTTAACATTCAAGAAGGGGCTCGAAAAGTCTACAAAAGGAAAAACACTATTAAAGATGTAAAAAATACAGTTTGTATATTGTTTCGTTCTGAAATTAAGAAGAGTGAGTCAAATGTTCATAGTATTCATAAAGTTGTAGATAATTTATTCATATTTACTAAAATAGTTTGTAAAATTTAGTATAATGTAAAAAATGGTGATGGAGCTGAAGCTAGAATGAAAGCTTTAGTGGATGGGTAACAAACTAGTAGAGATATCTTTAAAAAGGATAAAGTCAAATCCTCCTAGGAGATGAATAACAATTCTATCGTTGTCACATGAACTCTGACGTTCTCTATCTTGTGTGCACAAATTGATTAGAACTGTGAGTAAATCTCATTATATATGTACACTTAATTATTAAGTACAAATCTTTTGATTAAATTTAATCTATGCATATAATGTAATTAAAGTTCGCATTTTCTTAATTCACGATTCAGTAAGTTTTATAACATTAAATGTCCAACTATAATAATATCTTGAAACACTCTCAAAATCAAAGTTTAATCTACAAACCAAAACAAAACATATTGGACTTTTTACTTTATAATTAGTTTTAAAGTTACTTTTTTAGAAAAATAAGCTAAAAAATGAAATTTTCTCTATATAAATAGAACAAAGGGAGTAGCAAATATTTCTTGATTTTAGTTTTTTTATAAATCCTATTAAGTTATTTCAATGTCAACAAATCTCCTTTCAATAGTTTACCTCTTAAATTAATAGAGAAAAAAAAGGTGAGTGATAAAATGGATGTTGAAAAATTATAGAAAATAGTCATTATACAATTAAAAAAATAAATTAATACTCAATCTTTTAAAAAGATATAAAATATTTTAAGTCGTTATTATCAAGACGCTCTTTTTGTTCAGTATTCTATTTTACTATTTTTAGAAACTTTAGAATATTTTTTTTTTCATTTTTATGCGATTTGATTGGATGTTGAATATTTTTTTAAAATTAATTTATAATGAATCATTAATTCTTAGAGATATAGATAACTAATACTTTAAAATTTTTGTTTTCATGTCTATTTGTAATTTTTTGTGATAAGAGTTTAATTTAATCTTGATGACTCTACGATCATTGAATTTAATTCATAAGTCTTGCCATTTTTTTATATATTGAAGATTATCTTCAAAACTGTGTGTGAATCTGAGTTTGTTTATTTTTTTTCTCTTTTCGTTACCAGAAAAGCTCCTTTCCTGAAATGAAGAATTGAAGAATCAAGGGACAAATAGAAGACTCCATTAACGAAATAAGTAAAGCAGTTGCTAATATACAGATGGACATTTAACCTTATGCAGAAGCTAAATCTCCTGTAGAAATAATGAGTTTCTGTTATGTTTTTGCAATTGTTTTGATGTTTTCAATTGATTAGCATTATCGGTATTGGTTTCAGTGTTTGCTTGAGTGGTGCACAGAAGAAGAAATCAAAAAACAAGCTAAGGAAAATACCAAACACATACTTTATTTTTATTTTTCTAAATTCATTTTGAACGTTTATTTTTAAATGTTAAAATTTCTTCATATCAAATCTGCATATGAGATGTAATACGTGGTCATATTTCATTATTTTTATGACTATTAATTTTTCTTATTTAAGGGTACATCATCATGAAACTGATCCTCCTCTTCAAACCTCTTTTTTTATCATTTGTAAGATGGTGACCCAATGTTTCTCTCATTCGTATTTTTATATATAATTATAGATTAATTAATTAATTATAGATAAATAATTAGAATCGTATTAAAGAATAAATTTCTAATTGGAATATGATTAGATTAAAATTATAATAATAATAATTAGAATAGGAAAATAAACACAATGTGGTTCCAACTCAGCCATTAAGACTAAATTATCCTTAATAATATTTTTTATCAATTAGAATACCTAGGGGCATTTTAGGGACCAGATGTTCTCCCCATTTATACTTATATATATTTAAATTGAAGTTAAGCTTATATTGAGTTGTTATATATGAGGGTTTTGAATTGATTTACAAATAAAAATTTCAATTAAATAAATTATATTTATTAATCATATTGTAACTCAAAAAGTATGATTAGTAAAATAATCTTTAAAAATAAAAAATAAGAAAATAAGAAATAATTTTTGAAAGTATAAAATGAGAAAATAAGAAAAATAAGTATAGAAATGCACATATATACCCATTGTTTTATGCACTAGACAATCATTTAATATTTATTATTCAAATAATATTAAGAATCTACATGCAAAACGCCGAATTACGACTAGTGATAAATAAAAGTGAGCAGAAAAAGTACTAAATAGTGCATCATTTCTTTATAATATATCATTTGCTTTAGAAAAAAGAAAAATATTGTAAAAATTCAAATTCTAGTTATTATTCTATGTAATAGAATTATATTTTTGTACTCAAATCATTTGAAGAAACAGGATCGATGGTTAGAATTTTAATTCGTTGTACATTATAGCATAAATATTCGATAACAAAATTATTAATTTTATGACATAATTGTCTCAATTCATTCAACATTTGGATTTTAGAACACAGACTATTGTTAATAGTCTAAAAGAGAGAAACTCAATGGTGAAAATTGAAATTTTTCATGAAATTGTTTTGATTTGAATTTCTATATTAGATGAAACATGGATATTATATAATGTGCAAATCAATATATAATAAGTACATGTTCAAATTTCTCTGTGACAGTTAAAAATGAATAAGTAGGACCACTTAAAAGTAATACTATAAATTTGCAAAACACATGCCCTCAAATCTAGGAAGAAAAACGCAGTTCAATCTTTGTGATAATTATGGTGTGGAGCGTATATAAGATTCATATACAGAAAGTTTCGCTATGAGTGTATAATTAATACATTAATTGAATGAGGATATTTTAGTACTTTCACTAGTTAAACACTTCTATAAAAGCCGTCTAAACTTTGCAAACCAAATCCCTAAGTCGGACAAGCCACAAAGTGACAACAAAATGTCTCCAAAGTTGACCGTTTTGTTAGTTATTTTCTCGCTCCAATGCCTAGTGGTATTGGCCTCAGACCCAGACCCAGTTCAAGATTTTTGCATTCCAAACCCTAAGTATGGTGCAGTAAGAACTGCTAGTTTCACTATCCTACCATGCAAAAATTCCTCCGAAGCAACCACCGATGATTTCATCTTTTCCGGCATGAAAATCCCCGGAAAGTTTTCGGAGACCGGCCTATCAACCATTCCTGTGAACCCAACAAATTTTCCTGGCCTTAATACACTAGGCATGTCCTTTGTTAGGTCAGACCTAAAAACTGGTGCCATTAACCCACCACATTTCCATCCTAGGGCAACAGAAATTACTTATATAGTTCAAGGAAGTGTTTATTCAGGTTTTGTTGATTCTAACAACAGAGTTTATGCTAGGGTTCTTGAAAAAGGGGAGGCTATGGTTTTCCCCAGAGGATTAGTGCATTTCCAAATGAACGTGGGTGATAAAGCTGCAACAGTTTTTGGAAGCTTCAATAGCCAAAACCCAGGAAATCAAAAAATCCCAACTGCTATTTTTGGGTCTGGAATTGACGATGAGCTTTTGGAGAAGGCTTTTGGATTGAGTTCTAAGCAAATTGGAACGATGAAGAGGAGATTTGATCCCAAAAAGGCATAGTTGAGGCATGAAAAATGAGGGCTTGGGGGGGGGTATTTTGGTCAATTTGCGAGATTATGAAATTATGTTATTTTGTCCATCTTATAATTATAGAATGTTTCTTTGGTATTTTCTGGTATAACTTAATGTGAGTGTTAAATATATTATGATGGCATGTCTTTTTTGGGGTCAACGGTAGGTTAACATATGCACTGTTGTTTGTTTGTCTTATATAATTGTGTACAATTTTCTATAATTTTGCTGGAGTAAATTATTTAATAATTTAATTTCTATAATTTTGCTATAGAAAATTATTTAATAATTTAATTAATGTTCCTTCTCTTTCCCTGTAAATCTGATGCATTAATCTATTGTCCAATTTGTTAGCTCAAATAAATAAAAAATCAGAGTTCTTGTTTTTAAATTTAAGATATTAGAGGAACAGCTCGTTCTTTTAAAATTAATTTAGTTAAACACTTGAAAAATTATTTATTTTAATATAAAAATTCGACTTAAATATTAATAATGGTTCGATGGATAATAAAATGTTTATACATTATTCAGAAAAGAAAAAAAAAAAAAGAAGAAAGATAAGATTGGCATGCCATTGATTATGTATCTGCAGAGACAATGTGCGTGTTGTAAAGTAAACTTTATAATTAAACAATAATGATGAGTAAGGACCACAGCTTTTAATCCTGATCCGACCCCGCGAAACCGTAAACTGACTTTCAAATCAGATTGAATCGATTAACCTGTGGTTGAACCAGTCGACCCGCATAAATCCAGTTGATCCGGACTAACTTTTTGATATTTTCAATTAATTTTTATATATATATAATACTTTTATGACCTACTAATTGAACCACTCATCCACTGTTTAACTCAATGGCCCATCCACCCGGTTCTTTAGCCGGGTCAATGTTCGGGCCGGTAAAGACATTACACGGCAACAACAATCGTATTTCTTCATAGTAGCCCATCAATGGCCAACGCAAAAATCAGAAACAAAATCATGCCCATCCATATTCCAAAATACTAAATAACTCCATTGGCTGCTAACATAGATGAACCCTCATCTTTGTTTTACTTAATATTGACCATTCATTCCACTAGCTTGTACTAATAATGACATCACGACCATCATATGATGCTAATGTGCATATGTACTTCTGGTAGCGCTTTATGTAAAATTTGAAGTCTGGTATTTTCAGGTTGATTTTTTCTGTACTTGACCCGATTAACAGTTGGTTTGGCATTTTATAAAGACATCAGGAAAATCAGTTTGAGAGTTTTTAACCGTTTTAGATATTTTATAATAAAAAAAATCATGTGAAAAATTCACTTTAAACACAAACTCTAATAACCTCTAATTAAAATTATTTTCCTCAACCACTGAGTAAAACAACAATGCCACACAAACTGTAACTAAGAATACTGATAAAATATAAATATCGATTTTACTGGGTACATCAATAACAAACTTGTAATATCATGTAGAATATAGCATATCAATGTAATTTTTCTTGTAGTTATACAATACATCTCACTAAACAGTGTTTGAAGGTTGATCAGCAAAGCTAAGAGTATCAAGTTAATATGAGCATTATAAATGCACCAAATGCAAAATCTATTGTAAAAACAACAAATAACTCAGCAGACAAAGCTAAGAGTATCAAGTTGGTATTGTTAAGTACATGCTTTTAACAGTTCATGCAATCTAATTCAAAACAACTTTCCCAGATAGGCAAATCAAATTTCTGAACTGATTCTAAAACATTAATAGCATTCCCACACCATCAATTTAGATATTGGTACAAAAATTTATCTTCTACAACAAAAATGAGGAAAAGAATTTCAAATCTTCAACTTGCAAGGTGAAAGAAGCCATCTGATAAATCTAACCTGAGATAGCCCATTAATAACGTGGAAGGCTACTGCTCACCAGTTAACATTGTCTTTATAATCTTATCAGCCATCCCATCATTGAAAGGAAACAGATGGCCAGAACCTGGTAACTCGTGATAGTGAATCCAGGAAAGCCGTTGAGCAATGTAGCGCTGCAATGTAACAGGCACAAGATTATCTTGATCTCCTTGCCATAGATGAACAGAGCCTTCATTATTTGGAAATGGATTTTCCAGGTCCATAGGATCAAATTCCCAAGTGCCAAATCCAATCATAATGTCACGATCAACAGACTCATATTCACCTTGCTGTCTTGTTTGTGGCCGAAGAGCCTGCACATTAAAAAATAATAACAAGTAGCAGAGTTACAGGATTAGAACCTAAAATTTGGAAATAACAAGTAGCAAAGTTTATAGAATATTTACTACAACTGCTGCAATTACAAGAGTGTATCTATTGCCAAAGGGAAAGTTCTACACATCCAATGCTCAAAACAGATCTTTCTTCCCCTGCCCCCATGACCAAAAACTTGAAGCTCTCATGGATACCAACTTCTTTGGCCATCACCCGTCATTTTTTCTCACAAAATACAATTAATGGTCCTAGAAGTTGTGAAATTCTTACCACCAACTAGATTTTAAATTTTGTATCCAAGGAGACAAAAAGGGAGTAGAAGGAAGAAGGACTAGGGGTTTGGGGGAGGAGTGGCAGTAGCTATTATGTTCCTAGATGTTCCATTCTCAAAAATCTATAAATCAACTAAGTTCTTGCATGTGCAAGTTGGATATATTAGATTTTCCACAAAAATGAGAAAGCAAGCTCTCACAACAAATGGAATGTGGTAAAGAACACAACAATAATAACTGATGTCTTCAAAGTTCCATCACCAAATCCCAAACTCCCAATTCAGCATTAGAATGGTGGATTTTAGGAAGATTATCACAGGAGTAATGGGATAATTATAATATTGACGATGTAGTTATAGTAATTAGATTAAGGAACATGGAATTTTTCACTATGCAACACGTTGTCTATAAAACATGACATCAGAAAATGAAATGGGCAGTTTATTTGCCTAGAACTGCAGAGTGACCAGATGAACTGCTTGTTGGATAGATGGTGCCACATGCATAATAGGAATGTCCAAAGTTTCTAAGCAACTCCTGAATTTCACTACTTTCTGGAACTTCTTGCCTTTGATGGTATTGTCTCGAATGTCTTCCACATGGCACAACAATAATAGCACATAACAGTTGTAAGAAAAAACAGAAAATTACCATATAATTCTTATCTGCCAAGAGCTTTGCCGTGATTTCTTTGTCTGGCTGAGAAAGAATATCAGGATTATGAGCCATAACGTTAGAACCAGGGAACCACTTTTGTGTATTCCACCAATAGGTTAGCCATGGAACATAGTGGCCAACACGGAGTGCCCACTGGTCTGATGGAAACTGTTTGCGGAAGGCTTCTGTAGATAAGTTCACAGGAAAACCAGCCCACCAATAATTAGTGACTGGAGTTAATAGTGTTACTCCTGCCAACCTGTTATGATGGGAAAAAAAAATGATCACATAACTGAAGGCACATAAAAGTAAACAACAAGAAGTAATGACTGGCCATCTCTTGTCTTCAGTCATGCTTACAAACGCACAGAAGCATACAGAGATGTTCATTTCAATTCTCTTTATTGCATTGTTTACAAGGCTCGGCTAAATTATACCTGTGAGGAATGTACTTGAGGCAGCTCCAAGTCAACTCTCCGCCCATAGAAAAGCCAATCATATAGAATTTGGATCCTAGTCCCAATTGATCAGCAAGTTCTTCAATATCCAGAGCGAGACTTTTCAATGTTCGTTTTGGATGAGGATCACTCTCTCCATAACCTGGTCTATCAAAGGACACAATGTAGACCCCTAATTCTTCAAAAACTTCCTAAAAGAACCACCATTGAGCCAGATAATACTAATTACTACCACATTACACTCAAAGACATCAAAGAGGTAAAGCATAATAGGTACAAGATAAAAAAGCAATTAGTACCGGTGAAAGGTGAGTGGCAACAACAGCATCGTGCCTGGAAGAATCAAAACCATGAACATAGATAATTTTGAATTTGGCCACATCTTTTGAGACACCGTGTTGTTTGTAGGCCAAATGCCTACCATCTCTAAGCTTTATTCTTGGTGCTGTGATAGGAGGCCCACCTGGAGAACCACACGTCTTGGGTGGAGGAGGCTGGATCACCTGATAAGCCCATGCCAAAATCCCCACAAACAAGACCAGTAGTATTTTTGAAAAAATCCCTGAAACATTAAGATGAAATTTTGACACATTCAACTAAGTTGGAGACAGAATTGAGCCATTTACTCTAAAGAAAGAGAGCAAGAAACATGACCAGCAGTAATAACTACTAAGTAAATAGGTCAAATTCACTTATGTTCACAATTATGAATTTCGCAATCTAGCCAGTCAACATTATAATAGAGATAAGGAACAAATGTATTGAGATTATAACATCATCTGATTTCTTTATTCATGAAAACCAAATCTATTACCACAAATCAAGAGTCAATTACTTGTCTAAGTAAGAGTAGCAGCTTCAGCTAGAATTGTTTGATTACTGATAGAATATGAATAGAAGCAAAGAAATCTATCTGCAGTAAGCCATGATAATTCTTTGATTTTAATTAAAATTGCGGTTCCACTTTCAAACCCACCAAACCCATGGAAATACCAAGATCCAAAAATACAAGAACCCCAATTTGTTTCAATTGCGACTTTACTTCAACCTGAATCACTACCTAGAAAATAAAACAAATCAAAACGAAGAAGATGAAAGGGAGAACAGACCCGAAGGAAGCTTAAGAGAGCTACTTTGCTTAGCTCTTCTTGTATGGGCTCTCGCCGAAGCCGCAGATATCTTCCTGTTCACTCCTCCCGCCATTTCTGGCCAACTGAGAAATTAGAGAGAGATCTGTGTATTTATATTAAACGAAGAAATAGGAGAACTGCATAAAAATTACAGAGGCAAATCTAGAGGGAAGTTTTTCGATTCTCTTTCGGTTGTTTTTTGCGGTCGACAAGCGAGTAGGGATTGGTCTGGTATTTTCAATTTTGTTGTCCTCACATATTTTTACGTGGACGACAATAGCCTTATACATATTACAATGTTTAAGGGTAAACATAAAACATATTGTGAAGTCCATTTTAAAGTCTATTCCTAAAGTAAACCTAGCGCCAGTGGTCCCTCGTCCTCTCTATTCTCCTTTGGAATTTTTTTTTTTTTTTTGTTTCCCTTATGTTTTTTATACCTGTTTTATTCTTTTTTTTTCAATAATTTTAAAGTTGAAATAAATATTTGAGTAGTGCTCCGTTCCGTATAATAAATACCAATTATATTATTTTATACAATACTAATTATATTTATATTATACTATATAATTTTTTTTATATTTTTATTAAAATAAATATATAAAATGGTTGCATTTAATTTAATAATAAATGTATCTTTAATTTGAATTTTTCTTCTTAATATTAAAAAATAATAAAAAATATTGAAATAAAAAATAAAAAATATTAAAATAAAAAAAACAATAATAAAAAAATATTATTTTAAAAATAAAATTTTAAAATAGTTTTTATCAAATTTGATAAAATAAATAAGTGAAATGAGTAGAAAATTGAAAGGTTGGTTTTATAAAATGAGAACGGTAGTTTGTCATAAAAAAATTGGGTTATTTAGTTTTACGAAATTTATTTTAAAATTTCACTTTTATAGAATTTATTATAGTTATGTTCAATTCTATAGAATTAAATTTATAAAATTGAAATTTATATTTTTTTTATTTTAAATAGAAAAATATGGATGTCTAATGAATTTTAAAATTTTTTATAAAATTTGTTTGTTCCAAACAATAGGTTAGTTTCCAACATATATCATTATTAATAGATATTAAGTGTTTTTGCCACCATCTTAAAGAATTTGTGTTTTATGGAGTTGTTGCTCATATGAGATTTTACATTTGTTTGTGATTTGTTATTTATTGGCAGTTCGAAATACTAGATGACTATTGATTACTTTGGTTAGAAATTACAGAACTTCAAGTTGAGATAATGATCTTGTACCAATGGATTTTGGTAGTGCGACATTTTTCTCCTTTAACATTTATAACTCATTTGAAAGGAATAAATCATGATTGTAAGATTTATCTATAAATGAATTTCAAGTATAATTTATTTACGAATGAATTTGTCATGTTTAGTATGCTATAATTTAAAATAAAAAATTCAATTGAATTTTACAAAATTATATTTCGAATAATTTACAGGTTCTGTTTATATATGGCACAACCTAAGAGAGTTGAATTGAATTTTCTAAAAATTTAAAAATTTAAAATACAATATCAGAATTCTGTTTGCAGCAGAAATAGAATGCATTTGTGAGAATAAGTTATCAAGTTTAGAACTTTCTCATCAAACTATTGCAAATTTAGAATGACTATGTGAAGAACAACTATTACGTTTAGAACTTACTTTACAAAACTTATGCAAGATTAAAAAATTGATTTTAACTCAAATTGTGAATTATATTTTAATATAGAAGGACTAATTAGAACGTGATATAATCATAATACAGAAATCTAGAGTTCTAATGTTCCACAAAAATTAAGCTCATTTACTTTTAGAAACATGAACTTATTAACAACTTAGAGTTTCTAAAAAGATTAACATTTATGTAGATAGAAAATAATAAAGTAGAACTTCAGAAAATAAAATAAGATAAACACAAAGATTTATAATTGTTCGGCACTAGCTTACCTACATCCACTCCGCAAGATGCTCCACTATATTATTTCTTTTCAAGGTAAGAGACAAACTGAATTTGCAAGGAAATAGATTAGCATCTACATCTAACATTTGTCCCATTAGATTTCTAAATATTCTAATCAATCTCTACCCTTTCTGTTTTTGCATAAAACAGAAACTCACATCAAGACATTAAATCCCACACTAGAAGAAGATCGCTTGATAACCTATCACATCATAGCTTTTCACATAGGCTATCACACAAATGTTTTTCGTTTAAAAGCCTCTAATCCATAACAGATTACAAAAATTTGTATGAACAGAGAGTAGCGCAATTATAAGTATAGGAAGAATAGAAAATAGATTTTGAAAATACAATTAACGTTCATAACTGTTTTTCAAAAAATGTTAGTTATTAAAATTTCTTTTCTCTTAAAAATTTCTCTTGAAGTAAATAAATAAAAAAATAAAGGGGTTAGAGGGAGAGAGCTTTAAAAAATATTTCTTGAAGCAATAGACTCTTACTTTTACATAAAAACCACCACATTTTCAAAAGAAGGAAAACAATTTTATAAGAGAGATGAAGATCTCGTTATAATCTTTAGCTTTAAAGGATATTTCTGACTTTCCAAAAACAAAACGATAGCTTTTCAAAAATAAAAAGTCAATGAATCTTTTACAAATACTCATTTATTTGTTACTAAAATTTTTTAGGTCAAAGTCTTTTTAATTTAGATAAGTAAAATTAAAATATCAAATATTTGACTTCTCTTTTAAGGCAACTTTCGAAAATATCTCAAAAAGATTTTTACAAAATAGATTTTGTACTGATAAAAAAATATTCTCTCTATCTTACAATAAATCCTAAGATACTAACCCCTAAAACATCTTCAATAATTTTCATGGTTTTCAAAAAATTTTGAAGTTTAGAAGCTTGCCTGCATTTTTCATATTGAAAATCTGTATAAGATAACCTAGCATATACAGTAATATTAAATTTATTTGTTTTTCATAGTCATCAAAATCTCAAAAAAAAATTGGCCCTTGAGCCAACACAATTCTTAAATAAAAATTTATTTATTTTTATTTTCTAACATAACATTGACATAATAATTTAAGAAACACATTAATATAAATAAATACACTCATATTTCAGCATAATTAGTTAACATTAATGATTAATTAAATTTTAAAATTTCATATTTTCAATCTTTGTAAAAGTTTAAATTTTATTTTTATGAATAGATTAAAATATATTCAAAATTAAAAATTCGTTTGGATTAATATCTATATATATATATATATATATATATATATATATATATATATATATATGAAAGTAAAAACAAAGAGAAGTGTCAACGCGTTCTTTTTATTCAACATTGTATTTTTTCTTGTTTAGAAATTTTAAATTTTTTTTATTTTTTTACATTTTGATTGACCTAATTTAATTTTTTAATTTAATATTTAATATATAATATTGATAATTGATAACTTTGGAAATCTATAATCTATCTGATAATCTCTCCTAATCCAACTAGAACTATAAAATCTGGCTAAGTTTATTTTAATTGAATACATTATTTAACTCTTCAATCTCCACCAAAAGTAGTTTCCTAAAGTAGATGTGCAAAACAAGAAGAAGAATGAAAGAAAGATAGGTTATTTCCTTCGCATAAACCTTGCAACTTTTACTTCTTTCAATATTTATTATTTATTGATTTTTAACATTAGAAGTTACATATTTATTATTATTATTATTATTATTATTATTATTATTATTATTATTTTGGAAACATCATGGATGATCACATTGTAATTGACTTCCGATTTCATTTAACTGTAGAGAAAGGACATTCTTTCATTTAATTTATGAGAAATTTATTTCTGGGTCCCTTGATTTTTACAAAATTAATTAGTTCATCCTTACTGTTTCAACAAATTATTTAGGCATCCTTAGCCTTCACTTTCGCCAGACACCTTGCACCTTCCGTCCACAATTAGTAGTTTTTGCCGTTTGTATTGAGTGAAAAGACAAAAATGCCAGAACAAAAGATACCCGTTGCTTTTCATCTTTATAGAGGCAAACTGAAATGTCATTCTCTCTTACTCCTCTCACAAAAACTTCCATGAAAGCCCTATTCTCTCTCGTTATGCAGAAAAAAAGCCATATCAAGTTTTTTGCTTCTACTGGTGTTGCTGTTGTTTTCATTGTGAATGCATAGAATCACACTTCTGAGTCGAAAAAGGTAAGTACAAATTTTATAAATATGGTCATTTTCTTTTATTTTTTTTGAACTTGTTTGGTTTTATAAACTTTATTATAAGTGTTTTTGTTTGAAAATTTTAATTGTAATCAGTCCAAGTTACTTTTTTTTTTTTCACAATTGTTGGTGTTAATATATAAAATTTAGGGTTTTGGAGTTTCTAAATCATCTGAGTTTTGTGGTGTTGAAGTTTGGTTTTTATGAGTGCTCTGTTTTTTATACTTGTAGTTAATATCGATGGCGCTTCCTACATATTACAACATAGAAGTTTTGTATAATGGCGAAGAGGGTTTTATTGATAATGTAGACCCTGACAAGTTTTCATACTTATGCCTATTGCAATGTGTGTGCAAGCTTCTTAGGATAAAAACTGGATATGTTGAACTAGCTGCTGGCGTGAACATTAAGATAGAGACAGATGATGATGTGATGTTATTGTTCGAGATGTTTAAGGAAACAACTATCATACCTATATGTGTGGTGGGTACTGAAGGTGCCATTAAAGTGTTGATTCCTCCTAAGCAAGAGAGTCAAATTGCAGATAATATTGGGATTCAACTTCGTAGTAGTGTTCCTAATAATGAGGCCCCTGAGGTGGAAGAAGTGAGTGAAAATGTGGTTAGTTTAGGTGAAATGAGTCGTATTGGTGTTGCTGAGAATGAGGATAATGTTTTGTTAATGAGCATAACAAAAGGGTTGAGGAGAATGTTGAGACAGGGCAGGCAGGTACTATGATTAAGCAGAATGTTGCTATAGAGCAAGCAAGTCCTGAAGTGGAGTAGAATGTTAGTGCAGAGCAAGCAAGAACTGAAGTGTCCAGACCTGAGAAGAAAAAAATGTTGTATGGTTCCACCTTTTGAGATAATGTTCATGTGCAATAACCTGAATACAATGTATACATTAGAGGTTTAGGAAGGGAGAGAGGGAGGGGTAGACCTAGAGGCAGGGGTGGAGGCAATGCAAGTGGCTTAATATAGGTTGCATGTTTAGCAGTCATACATATAGGTTTAGGTTTAGGGAAAGGCTTGGCAATGGTAATGAGAGGATAAGAGATGAAGCTATTAATGGTGATGATAGTAATTCAAGTGACGAGGAATACGAATTTGAAGGAAGTGATAATGATAAGGAAACTGTTAGTCTGGTTGATGAACAAGATGAGGGTGATCAAATTCATGGTGAAATGTAGCTTGATATGGAAGAAGATGAAGGAGATGATGGGCTTAGTGATGTGGGGTCTGAGAAAGAGAACTCAATCTCAGGTAGTGATGAAGAGGATAAGAATGTGAGAAGAAGGAAAAGGAATAGAGTAGACCCTTTGAAGGGACTTCATGAGAATATCTTTATTCCTCCTGCCAATGGAGAGATTATGTTCAAAGTGGGCCAGACATTTCTAGATGTGACTTCATGTAGAAATGCAATAAGGGATTACTCAATTAAGGGAGGGTACTTGATTACAATGATCAAGAATGACAGTGAAAGGTTGACAGCTAAATGCAAAGTAGAGGTTGTCCATTTAGATTTCATGTCAGTCTTGCTCCTGACAGATGTACTTTTGTAGTGAAGACCCTCCAACTTGATCATAATTGCATTAGGCCTGCTGGGAATAAAAATCCTAATGCAAATACTAAATGGATAAAGGAGAAGCTAGCTTATTTGTTATCTAGTGATCCTAATATGAGCTTTAATCTAATGCAAACTAAATTGAAGAATAAGTGGGGTGTGGAACTTGAATACTGGCAGCTCCATAGAGCAAGGAATATGGCAAAGCTAGAGGATGTAGAAAATCATGAGGAAAGCTACAATAAGCTGCATGAATATATTGCATCACTTCAAAGATCAAATCCAGGAACTTTTGTTAAGTTTGAAGCTATGCTTAGGAATAGTGAGATAGACCCCCTTGTCTTTGGAAGCATACTCATATGCTTTGAAGCTATGAAGACTGGATTTCTTAATGGTTGCAGACCCTTCATTGGCCTAGATGGATGCCCATTTACAGGGTCCTTTTGGTGGGGTTTGCTTGAGTGCAGTAACCCTTGATGGAAACAAGGGTGTCTTTTCTCTAGCAATTGCCATTGTGCAATCTGAGAATACAACTTCATGGAACTTTTTCCTTGACTGTTTGGGGCAATGCATTGGGCTTGGAACTGCGGAGAAGCCTTGGACATTCATGTCTGAAAGGCAAAAGGTACGTTTACTTAAACTTGGATTTAAATATTACAGTCTTTAATTTCATTGCATTGTTTACTTAATTTGGAATAATTATTATTGTTTAACTTGTTTTTAGGGCTTACTTGAAGCGGTGAGGCTGAACTTTGAGCATGCATGTCATAGGTTCTGCTGTCAACATATACTTACAAACTTCAAAAAGCAATTTCCTGGTGTGGTGTTAAGAAAAGAGTTCTGGTTGGCCTGCATAGTGGTTGCTAAACATATGAAGAATATTGAAAGCAAGGATGGAGGGAGGCCTGCATAGTGGTTGCTAAACATTCCATTATCATCATGGTCAAGGGAAGCTTTTTGGCCACATGCAAAAAGTGAACACTGCACTAATAACATGAGTGAGAGTTTTAATAGTTGGCTTGGGAAGCAAAGGAGTAAGCCAATTGTCACACTAATTGATAGTGTGAGACAAAAGTGTATGGTTAGATTACATAAGAGGTATGCAAAGGCATTGACTTGTGAAGGAAGGGTTACACCAAAGTGCAAGGAGGCTTTGAACAATCGTATAAAAGAAAGTAGATTTTGTAGGATGTTGCCCAGCAACTCTGATGAGTTTGAAGTGAAGGAGGGTCCTGTTGCTTTTGTAATGGACTTAGGTAAGAGAACATGCACATGCAATTGGTGGGCAATCTTAGGGCTTCCTTGCAAGCATGCCTGTCTTGCAATTGGGTATAAAAGGCTAAACTTTGATGATTTTTGTGATGAATACTTCACAATTCAAACCTACCTGAAGCCATACAGTGGAGTCATCCACCCACTTCCTCATTATCCAAATATAATTGAAACTGATTTCCCAAAACTAAAGCCAGCCCCACTAGAAAGGAAAGTTGGTAGACCAAGAGAAAGAAGAAGATTGCAAGCTGATGACCCTACTCCAAGTCATGCTAAGAGGTCTTCAACTATCAGATGTTGTATATGCAAGCAATTGGGACATAACAAATGCACTTATGAAAAAGCCACACCTCCAAACAACCAAGCAGCATTTATGCTGAATAATCTCTATATAGGGTTTTTAATATTGTCTTTTGTATGGATTTTAAATTGCATTTTTCATAATACTGAGGAAAAAGACTCAGACTAGAGGAGGATTAGGAAGTTAGGCACAAAGTGAACCTACAACAGGGACAGCTCCAACCCTTTAAATTTAGATCCTTTTACATAATGAATGAACTTTTTTATCCTTTTCGGTAGTGAAGATTATGTCTTTTTTGGAAAGTAGTACAATAGGAGAGAAATACAATTAATGGAAAATTCTTTTTGGACTTTTATAGTGTATGTATATCCAGGATTTGGAGTGAATTTGAATTTTAGATGGGTAGGTAACGGGTTACCCATATGATTTAAATGTAGAATTTTATGTATGTAAAATTTTGTGTTAGTAAAAAATGTTGAACCCATGACATTTATTTATTGATTAAGTTAAACTACCACGAAACTACTTAAAATTACTGTGTATGAAATAAGCAATATATATATATATATATATATATATATATATATATATATATATATATACACTCGTGCAATCATAATAATTTATAAATATTTATTAATGAATAAAATATTATTGGATAGTGATATTATCTTATTTATAACTACAATTTTAATAAAATTATGTACATTAAATTAGAATATTTTAATATTGAAATTAGTTTTTTTCATAAAATATGTTAAATAAATTTATCATATCTTAGTAATATCATAGTAATTTAAGTGAACACTTTATAGTTTGATAATTATAAAATTTATTAAAAATAAAAAAGATATTAATTGAAAATATATTCAATTAATATCATACTGCATCTGAAGATGCTGATAAATCTGTGCAAGCATATTAGACTACCGCTAATCTCTCTAATGCAGCTATCCTTTCTTTATGAGCCTGAGATGACTCACTTGTCTCCATAGCTGAAGATGAAGTAGATGGCGAACACTGTCCAATGCTAGAGTAGTAACTCGATGCTTGAGTCTCAATGCCATATATTCGACTATAACACCGTCCTCCTACAGCCTGAATAAAAATTTATCTATCATCCTCGATTTGTTGCACTGAATCTTCTTCTGTTTGGCATTGAGAAGTATTGTCCATCTGAGATTAGTAGGCCTCCTACTATCCATATTTATAATTTAGCATTTGTAATTAAATGTTATACTATCTAATAATCAGTAACGCTTTAAACATTTTTGCATCGACATATTAATTAATAATATGTTTAGAGTAAAATTTAATTAACTTACAAATACTCGCTTAGACCGATTGGCAATAAAACCATGATCAACAGTCTTTCTTTTTTGTATGGAGATAATAGAAAAGCTCTCTTAAGGTAGGCTCCTTTCCAGTTTCCGCAGTCTTATAATACAAAACAATAATTATAAGATATATATATATATGCTCTGTAATGACGAAATAATATTTTTTTATTAACTAAAAAATTACCGTGTTTTCTTTATGCTCCAATGCAAATATAGATCCTCCAGTATGAAGAGACATGCCATATCCTTCACCATCTTTCTCTGACTTACGATTCTTCGATAAAAGCTCTGACTTCTTAATAACTTCAAATTTTTCCAATATTCACTTCATTTTTTCCAAACATTATCCTTAACATATTATTTCTTTCTCTCATATTTTAAGTAACTCAAAAGATCTGAATATCTCAATGCTTCATATTTTTCCCATGCAATCTTTATAGCTGCATCAATTGCTTTGTCCCAATCACAACGTTTCCAAAATTAAACAAGTAATCAAGTTTCTTAAATGCTATCAATTCACAAATAAAAATTAACAATACATATGAAATTTAGAATAAGTAATCAAGTTTCTTAAATGCTCTGTAATTAAGTAATCAATTGCACATTAAAATGTTTATTATATGTTAAAAATTATACTTGGAATTCTCGCTAATAAAAATCCTTAGTCTCCGGTCTAACTGTCTTCCAACTAATTCCTTCCTCATCTAGCTTCTTTTTAAAATTATCTCTAATGTGTCTTGAGCATTTAGAAAATGGATAAAGCATGTTTAAAAAAAAATGCAATACCTGCCATTTACCAACAATTTAAAATAACAAATTTGAATTTTAAAGGGAAAAAAATGAATTACTTACCTTTCACCAACAAGTCGAACAATCAACCTATCATCATGCACAATATTAATTTAATACAATTTGACAATACATCACATTCGAATCTAAAAGTAAATTTGGTCAAAAAATTACGGAGGGTTAAGCCATAATTTTAATTAACAAGGTGGGCAAAATAAAATATATTTTTAAATTTTTTTTTGAGAATTAAATTAATTTTTATTAATAAAATATCACGAAAAAACTTAACAAAAAGATACATCTTAATCTAGATCGATAGCTCTACCCAGTACACCCACAATCTAATATCTTAATGAATTTTTTCAATTTTTTAAAATTAAAAAAATTGAATTTTTCTTATATTGGGGGCTAGGCCCTTTTCTGGCCCTATGTGCGTATGTCTGTTGTTAAATTTTTATTCCTCCAATACTTATAAAAAAGAAATAAATTCTAATTTTGTATATAAATTCACTTGAAACTTCAGTTCACTCTCATTGATCTAACGATGTGTGCAGATTGGTGATAAAATATATATTTTTTTAACTATACAAGAGCGATATTATATATTTATTTATAAGTTAATATAAATAAGTAAGATAGTTAATTATTTAAATATTAGCTTAACAAAAACTATGCCGTATTATATGGGAATGATGAATAAAAGAAAGCAAATTCAACATTTTAAATTTTAAAACATTTGGAAAGAAAAATATTAAATAACAATAATAAAAGAAAGGGAAAATAAAATATGTCATTAACATAATTGTAGATCAAGGACTTAAAATATTCAATTGTATGAAAGATGACGGCATTGAACCACTATGGATGCTTTGGTGGATCTATTAGGTCGATCAGGTAGGTTGGTCGAGGCAAAAAAGGTCATTGAAAGGATGCCTATACCAAGTCGATCTATATGGGGATCAATACTGAATGCTTGTCGAGCTCAGGGAGACGTGGAAATGGCAGAGATAGCTTTGACAGAATTGCTAAAGTTAGAGCCTGAGGAAGAAGGTGGATATATATTGTTGCACAACACGTATGCTGCTAATGGGCGGTGGAGCTATTCTAACAATCTGTTACTATTGCATCTAACAATCTGCTATTACTATTGTTATATATTATTCAAAGAATGAGAAGCTAACAATCTGCTTTAACATCTACTAATAATCTGTTGTTACTAACTTAATAAATTCAATGGATCTTATTTCTGAGTCCTAAATGTTTTCTCCACACTCTGCAAAAACCAGAAGGAAATCAATTTCATTTAAATTGATGAATGATAAAAACTCTCTCCACTATTTAGATTTCCCAGATTAGCTATCTTGTTCCTGTGTATAAAATCATTAAACAAAAAACTATTTATTAAAATTATAAGTCATTTTATTACCAGCAAACACAAGCTAGCTTAGTACATTCAATTAAAAGGAATGATCATGGAGATAACCAAATAGCTTAGTACGTATACTTAACCTCAATATCAAGCTCAAATCCAGAAATAGGACGAGCCAATAATCAAAATCAAAGCAGTTCAAGCAAACCAATAGTCAAATTATATATAGAAACCACATTCACTTAGCTAAAACTAGCCTAAGACTAAGGCATTATTAGTAAAAACATAATGGAAGAGTAAAAAAGTTACCCTTCTCAGAGCTTGAGACAGAGTAGGAGGAGAGAAGCGAGAGCAAGAGCAAGAGCGAGAGCAAGAGCGAGAGCGAGACAGTGAAGGAGACTCTGACGCAACTGGGACAAAATGAAGAAGAAGAAGAAGAACAACAACAACAACAACAACAACGATTCTTCGTTTAGGTTGTTGCTTGGGAGAATCAGGACAAGAAAAGAGGGGAGAAAATGAAATTGGCACGATTAAATTGTTGTTCATCCCAATTTTACTGACAAAATATTCTGTCAGTAATTTTAAGAAAAAAATTGATTGCTGATTTATGGGTAAATTGTCGCTAAACAATAACAGTAATTTTTTAGATTTAAAATACCATCATATTTGCAAGAAAAACTTTTTTATCTCTATTTAGCTAAAAAAACCTTCAAAGTTTTGTCATAATATTTTAAATTAATTTTAATTTTTAATAATTTAAATTTCATCGGTATTTTGATACTAAATACCGACAAAAAATTTTTAATAGTATTTTTTGTCATTAAAAAATTATTTTCTTGCAGTGATAGAATGCTAATAGTATTATAATTAAAAATGTTTAAAGCTACCTATCAACATCACTAATACACTTCTAATGATAATTATAATTAAATTTTAATTTAAAATATGACTCATATGGAATATAAAATCTAGATAGACTTACTAAATTAGAATATCACTAATATAAAATATCACCAATGAATTTATAAATTTAATTATAATTAGACCTTATTTAAATATTTTTTATTTTTTTATTAGTATCATTGTATATATTAATATTTTTATACTTAGAAGTCTAGTCACTAGAGCATATAGATTAAGACTTACAAGTTACAACAACCATAATTAATTATAACCTACTAAATATATTCTCTACTAAAAAAAGATTAAACTCAATACTTTCATAATATTTTGTTATTAAATTTACTATAATATTGAAATATAATTATAGTCTTTTAATTAATTAATTATTATTAATAATAATAATTTTAAGAATAATAAAAGCTTTAATAATAATGATAATAAAAAAAATAACTATTTTACCATCAAAACGATGTAGTTTTGATGTAAGAGGTTTAAATGAATCCACAGTCAAAACTATATCGTTTATATGAGTTTATGTGCATGTATATATATATATATATATTAAGTGAAATCTGATATGTTTGGGTTGTTAATTCATAGTTTGGTTTGTTTTTAATGATTAAGATTATCTAGAGATACTGAGAATGATTAGAATGAATTTGCTTTTTGTGCAAAATGCGAAAATAAATCTAACAAGTTTAATTTCTTCCTGAATTTTTTTTGTTTAGTATTTTGTGATTTTATAGAGGGCTGTATTTTTCTTTTTGAGAAGCATCTAGCGCTGACTTCGTAATTTAATTTGCAAACTTGTTTATTATTCCTAAACTTGATTGTGCCTCGTTTAATTTGCTGTAGGTAGTTTCAAATTAGCTAAGTCTAACTAACTAGTTCATATCTATACAAATCTATGTATAAAATTTATCAAATTATTATAATGTCAAAGTTCTCATTTATTCTTCAGATTCTTGTTTTTGGATGGAGATGAACGTTTTTTATGCGAAAGTGATTGTTAATCCTTGCAATCTTGGTTCTTGAAAAGGGGAGTTCGAGAATTATATTTGTATTAAGAGTATGATGTTTATGTACAATTTTTTTTAGTGTTATTTTGATGTAATTTTTAATTCAATAATTTTTTTATTAATGATTTTTATGAAAGCTTACGTAGATTTAGTTCTCATTATTATTTGTTATAGTTTATTATTATTATATTTTAATTATTTTTTATTTTATTGTTGATATTATTTTATTGAATTTTTAATAGATGTTCCTACGATTGCTATTGATTGAGTTTTAATGCTAGTATTTTTCATTCTGAAGAAAAATATTACTATGTACTATTATTGATTGAGAATATTACAATTTGGAGGTGAATTTGTTATTACAGGTTAAGTTATTTTATAGTTTCTTTTTTTGGTTTCATTTTGGATTCGGATTTTCGTTTCATACGGGTTTGAGTTTGATGGATTGAATAAATTTATGACTAAATGTGTATTTAAACGGATTCGGGTATTATGCAAATAGTTCTAAATGAATTTGGGATGGGTTTTGGGTATTATTGGCGTATTCTTTAAGGAATTTGAGACGGATTTTGATATTTAAATTATTAACAAGTTCAGATTTGGATAGTTAAATTTTTATGGGTTACTACAAAAAAAAATGCTGATTAGTAACGGATTAGCTACAAATTTAAAATAGCAACGGATTAGCTATGAATAAATTCTGATGCTAAATATTGAGATGCTAATAATTTAGCATCAAAATTATAATCCGATGCTAATTTAGCATCGGATATATCGGATGCTAAGCGATGAAACACCTGTTGCTAAATTTGGTACCTATTTGGGTACTAAATTCATTTTAATTCCGTTGCTAATCCGTTAGTAATATCGTTGCTAATTCTGTTACCGCGACGTTGCTAAATCCGTTGCTATTTATTCCGATGCTAATTCTGTTGCTATAGTGCATCAATTTATCATGAAATATTCTTGCTAATCCGTGGCACTAACCATTGCTATTTTATTCCGTTGCCAACTCCAGTGCTAATTGTAATTGAATTCTTAAAAAATATTGTTCCTAATCCGTTGCTATTTTTTTTATGCTAATTCTGTTACTATTATGCATCAATTCATCATGACATATCGTTGCAAATCCATGGCTATAACCATTACAATTTTAATCTGTTGCCAAATCCGTTGCTAATTGTTATTGAATTCGCAAAAAATGTTGTTGCTACTCCGTTGCTAAAGCCATTGCTATTTATTCCGATGCTAATTCTGTTGCCATAATGCATCAACGAATGATGAAATACCGTTGCTAATCCATGGATATAACCGTTGCTATTATAATCCGTTGCCAAATCCATTGCTAATTGTTATTACATTCTCAAAAAAATTATTGCTAATCCGTTGTGAAATCTGTTGTCATTTAATTCTGTTGCTAAATCAGTTGCTAATATTTTTTACTTGCTGTTAGAAACTGTGGCCAATCCGTTGCTATATTTGTTGCCAAATTACATTAGTATGCAATGCAAACTCATTGCTAATTCATTGCTAAACTGATGCTAATATTCATATTTCGCTTTTTCATTAACATCAGTATCAATAAAGTAAAATATTTACATGATAATCAATATGTTAATAAAGCTATTTAAGTTAAACATATTAAACATCTAATAAATTTGAAATTTATGTCTAATTAATGAAATGAAGTATTTATATTTGACAAGTCTTCTAATTAATACATTTATAACTAAAAGAAAGAACTATGGTGAACCAATATCAGTACCATCACCATCATCATCATCTTGGTGAGTACCTGAAGAAGGCTGTGGTCAGGAAAGCTGTGAAGTATGAGTGGATGGAGAAAGTAAGCTACCTGCCACTGTTGGAAGATGAGCACGAAGTAGATCCTCAAGTTGCTTTTGGAGTTGATTTTGCATCTATCTCTGTTGTTGCTGAAAAACTTATTGTAACTCCTCCTGCTGTTGCTGATGACGCATCTCCATCTCCTTCATACATTGCTCAATTTCCTAAATTCGAGAATCAATGTTCTCAATTTGTTGTTCATGAAGGCGAGACGTTGCAAAGGAGCCAGTAGTGCTAGAGTGCCCAAAATAAGACTTATCTCAGTAAGTGCTTGCCATACATTTGGTGGTAATAATTCATGAAATGCAATAGGGATCAATCTTTGCATGAAGACATGGCAATCATGGCTTTTCATACCAAACAACCTGTGTCTATCTGTTGTCAATCTGATGCTAAAATCTGTTACCAAACAACCTCCAAATTTAGCATTGGAATAAAAATCTGATGCTAAAATCCGTTGTCTATTCGTTGCAAAATCTGTTGCCCATTTATTCACCATTATTTCCTGCGTTAATTAGCATTGTATTAGATAGAGCTATAATCCGTTGCTAATTTTCTATTGCTAATCCGATGCTAAATTCTAAATTTATTTTCCATTCCCCAACTGTTGCGAAATGGTTGCTAATTAGCATCGAATAGGGTCCGATGCTAAAATTCCGTTGCTAATTAACATTTTTTTATAGTGGGTACCCACCTCGCTGCCATCCTTAATCCCAACCAAATTGGTTATTGGTGTTTTCTTTATAGTATTGGATGATTTTATATTGATGATATTCAAACACTGTTACCCACTTTTAAATAGTCTTATCTTTTACCATTATATTAAGGCAATTGAGGTAATTTATTGAAATCAACAGTGGAGTGAGAATTTAAAATCGCAAGTTTAAAAGGAAAAAATTAACACAATTTTAACTGGTAACTTTAATTCTCTAAAAAAAGGTAATTTTATGAAATCCCAAAGTTAATACTATATTTAGTGAGCATTAGCCGGATGTAATATAATGTAATCAAAATCATTTTCTTTAATTAGTATATATTGCGTTTTACTATATGACTCACTAAACATAGTCCTATGTAGGTATGTAAAACATCCAACTGAACTTGTAACATCCCTTCCCGGTCCACCCATAAACCTGAATAAACCGAGCCGAGACGCTACAAACTGGTTGACTTTATGTCTTGTCATGCTGAAATCATAATGTATATTGAATATAATATCATGCTGATGTTGCTACATTAAT
>CANUEP010087034.1:0-20476 GCA_947857235.1 Jatropha podagrica
GTGGTTGGTGTATTTTGATCAAAATATAAAAATTGATTTTAAAATCCCTAACTGGTTTAAATTGTGGTGGTATAAACGTGGACTCTCAGAGGATATAATGCCCCAAGAGATCATATCTCTATATCACTACTTTAAAGCCCACTATAAGCCCAACCAAGCAGAAATCCATATTCCATCTTTGATGTTTTATAGTATGGCTTTCTTCACTCCCTGGGTTTACCAGTGGTATGTGGACTACCAACACAGTCCAGGTACTCAAGTCTCCATTTTGATAAAAAGACATAAAACAAAATGGTGGGGATCATTTAAAAATTCGACCACTGAACAGAAAATAATCCAGTGGATCCATAAAAAATTGTCAAGCCCAAACCAGCCAGCCTTAACTTATGCCCATACATTAGCCATTTCGGATAACCCAACATTTGGTATCCAAAAGGCCCAATGTCAGGCCCGTTTGGCAGCTGCTAAAACCCCAGAGGAATATAGACTAATCTGTCAAGAGATGTTTCAACATCTGCCTACTACCTCTGAGTCTAAACCTTCTCCCAGTAAGCACAGTAAGCATGGTTCTGATAAATCTTCTTCAAAGAAGACCAATAAAGGTAAACAACAGTATATTTCATCTTCATCAAGGGAATCGATCTCATCTAGTGAAGATAGCAATAGTTCTAATGATTTCCCTCCAGTAAAAATTGATAGTAAGACAAGGGAAAAGAAAAAAGAAAAGAAAACAAAAAAGAAAAAAGAAAAGAAAATAAAAGAGAAAAAAGAAAAAAATAAAAAGGAAAAATAAAAAGAAGGACAAATTATCGTCCTCAGCTGAGTCAGATTCTTCTGAATCAGAGTCTTTGTAAAAGGCAGAAGGAACCTCATTCCTTCAAAAATTTTGGCAGTAAATCTTTCCATCCACAGTAAAGGCCAAGCTCCTGTTTCCATAGTAAAGGCCAAGTTCCTATTCAAAATAGTAAAGGCCAAGCACTGTTCAGAACAGTAGAGGTCAAGATTCGGTGGCAGACAAGACACTATTCACCCACAGTAAAAAGCAAGATTCGATAGCAGACAAGGTACTATTCATCAACAGTAAAAGCAAACAGTAAGATTCCTAAATTTTTCTATAAAATGAGAGCCTCTCCTCATTGTGAAGGCACAGCTTGATACAATCAAACTCTCCCACTTCTCTCTACTTTCTCTCTCTAGTTCATAAGTTGTAAGGATCTCAAGGTTGTAAGAAAATTGTAAACTGGAAGCTATAAATCTTGTAAGTTCTTTTGAGTTTTTGTTTTGTAATTTAAATTTTGTAATTAAATAAATTTCTTGTTCTACTCTTCTCTTTTTCTTTTTTAAACTGCTATTTCAGTAAGCCTGTGTTGACGGCAACTTTCTCTTCTCCCTCCACAATCTGACTTAGTTCTGGGGATCCCAGGCTAAGGTTGCAGGAACCTAAAACATTAATCTAGACATAGATTAATTAAAAAGATAGTATTTAGAGGTATATAGGCTGGATTCGCCACGAATCAGATATCTGAATATGAGATAACATTTAAGGAGGTGATTCTCTGAATATGTTATCACATTTAAGGAGTGATGGTTTATAGGCCTGAAAGCCACGTACCATGAATACTATATATATATATATATATATATATATATATATATATATAAAATGTGCTATAATATTTATGATAATATTAACATGTAAATTATAATGATAATAAATGCTATGATTCAGATGCCATAAATTAATGATATTTAAGTGCCATTAAGTTTTATATTCAGCGCGTTAAGTTTCTCACGTGTAGATTGGAGATATTAATAACTGATGGGATCTAGAATCCATAATCAGCATCAGAGGAGGAGGATGTCCAGTTGATTTGAGTAAAAAATTTTAAGAGCATGACATGTGATATTAAACTTTTACTTTATGAAAATGTATTTTAAGTTCGGATAGTATTTTTATATTTTAATTCGGTATTTATTGTTTTGAATATTATGATAAATTGTTTGAATGAATTTAAATCTTATTATTTGTATACGAAATTAGAGTTTTTTATTCCATTGTTTTAAAGATAAATGTTTGATGTATTTATTAAATCTTCTACAAATTTCATAAATCATATGTTTTCTAGGTTTTATTGTATTGTTTACTCTTAAGTTAAATTGATTTATTTATGTTAATAAGAATATCTAAGATTGTAAATAAACTTAAAGTTAATAGATTATTGCCCAAGGTTTTTGTTTGATTACTAAGTCTTCGTAAATATGTTAATGTTTTTTTCATAATTAAAAAATTTTTCTCCGAATAAATAATAATGAAAATCTTCTGCCTGTAATTTTAGTGTTACTTGAATATTTTACTTCAAATGAATTTTGCAACATATGATTAAAGTAATAGGTTAGTGTATGCATCTGGCACAAAAAGTGACACTTAGTATCTAGTTCTATAGGACCGGATTTTGGGTATTACATTTAGTAGTATCAGAGCAACTGGTTTGACCGGTTCTGGAAATAAGTAATGGAAAATTGATTCATAAGTGAGATTTATCTTTTGTATTATTACATGTCACTCAAGTCTAAACTGAGACCTCCCTCTGATGTAGATTTGGTAAGATTATCAAACCTGAGGCCCCCTTTTTCATTGTCAAATTCCTTTCCTCTTCTAAAATTTCTCTTGGTAATACCTTAGCTTTCTAGTAGCTGTCTACCTCCCCAACTTAAAGCAGAAACTCCACCATGAAGTCATGGTGTGAGCCCTTTACGCTACGGTGGTGAGATGCTCTTGGAGACTTTAAGTCAAACGATAAGGATTATAGGAACCTTAATATGTCTCCTAGCCAAAATCCTATCTAAGTAACTAGTTTCAGTGATACAGGCTAATATAATGTAAATGAGTGTCCGAATAGGTGTATAAGCGTAATGTGTTGAGCTATATGTCAATTGTTCGTGGAGTTTGAGTTGTTATATCTCCTGTAAATATATTGTTGTGCTTTATTGTATAGTAACGATGTAGATCTTGATTCTTAGACATTAGAATTGACAACACTCAAGGATATGCCAATTTATGAATTAAGGAAATTAATTGCAAGGTTAGTGTAAGAAATAGTGGTTCACAAAACTATAATATGATAAAGCATGATAAGAATTGTTGAATAGAAAATGCTTATTCTATAGGATGAAGCGGTATTGGGTGGACAACTTTAAAGTTATTTTATTACTATCTTGTAAGGTGGATCACTAAGGGGAGGGGGGAGGGGGGACTCTTGATAATTAAGGATTAACATCCAAAGTTAGTTTTTGTATCTTCATACTAAAGCTAGAATCGATTATTGATGGATTGAAATTTAGTCATTTGATCATAAGCATTGAACTAGGTTACCATTACTCATTTGTTGAGTGTTGTCTGGTGAATTGTGAATTGCTTAGATTGTCAAAAGGAAACCTTCGAGATAGAGGGAAGCCAAGTATTACTGTGGTACATAAACCTGATGTGTCAATGTTAAGTGAATATGCAATATATGAAAAGCCCTAATAAATGTAAATATATAAGAGAGAGAAACCTCCCAACATTGCCTACATTTAAATAACCATTAGTGATAGGATTACTAGTATTCATAAGTATTGCCAATACAAATCCTACCAAATGTCTAGTCGAAGAAATGGCTAATGTAACAACGCGTTTAGAAACGCCTTCAAGGATCAACTTTTCTAGCCCTCGACAGATAATAGAGTATGCTTAAGAGAATATCCATTCTTATTTAGTAGCGGGCATTGGTAGAACACGAATATGGAATTAAAATGGGCAACCTTCTAAAGGAAAAACCCGTTTTAGGAGTTTTTGACATCGAACTCTCTAAGCCACTAATAAAAATAAGGAATGAAATCAGGTGCCTTTGATGCCTTTAATGCCTCTCACTCTCTTTTATACCATGTGACCATAGAGGCTGATATAGTAGATCTATATTTTGCAATTTCCACCGTGAGGATAATGATTTTGAAAAGACTTATGATATTTTCAAGTGGTTTGCTAATGACAAGAGGTGGACGGACACCAATTGAGGAATCTATTCCAAGATATACTAAATCATGAATATTGGAAAGATCAACACTACGCTACAATGTAACTTTTTTATCGAACTTGTTTCATGAATAGTGACTCTGATATGTTCAAAGCTTGTGTATCTATAGGAATAAGAAAACAAGGCAACAAACCATCATAAACAATGATATTATCATGACCTTAAGTGTAAAACTTTGCTCTCTAAGTGATTCTTTAAGCAAAGCAAACATTTCCTCCTCATGTATGATGTCTCTCTAACATCACTAGTGCCTCGAATACGAGTGATAATGCATCAATTCTCATCCATTCAGTTTCAATTGAACACTAAGGGTAGTACCTCTTTATCTAGATAAGATAACATAGTAAGAAACATTGAATAAACGGTGATGTATTATTTTAGTTGCGGTGATGTTTGTGGCTTAGTGACAACGAAATTTCCTTTTTACCTATTTCAATCCCAAAGGGTTAAAATCAAGACCTTTATTTTTCTTTATGTTATTAAAAAGTAGCTTGAGTAAGTCTTAAATAAGCCCACGAAAGCTCAATGAAAATAATCGAATCTTGTTCTACGCCTTCGAGCTAACAACCTCATCTAATTCTGGTCATTGAGTAAATTAAATTTCGATAAGTAACTAATTGGCTCTCTTTCTTTTAGTTATTTTATTCCTCTTTTCTTCAGTATCGGCTGTTATAAAACTATATAATATGATGAATGTCCATTGAGTTTATTAAATAAATTATTTATTTATCTAAAAGTTATGTCCTTTGAAATAAAGGGTTATGTACTTTAGGATTAGGATGAATGATTATATCCCTTAGTTTCTAAGGTTATATCCTTCAAAATGAACGGTTATATCCTTTAATGTGTAAGGTTATATCTTTTGGATCATGTTTTGTATCCTATAAATAGTTCCTTAATCCCTTGGATTATGTAATTAATATTCCAATACAAGAAATCAATCTCTCTACTCTCTTTTATTCTATCTATTCCTTTCCATATATACTCTCCATTTCTTATATTTCATAACTCGTTATTAGCATGAAGCTCTAGCCAAATTATATGAATTTATTCCAACACTTCTTGGATTTTGTGGTATTGATTTCTTGATAAACTTTTACGTTGCTTTCTTTATAAAATCGGATAAATAGAGGATAACTTATGGTTTGCAATAATCAAAGTTAAAAGTTGTATATCTAAGGTTGCTTATGCTTGAAAGGTAATTCTATATATAATTTGGCTATATATATATATATATATATATATGTATTTGAATTATAAATATAGATTCAATATTGGATTTTATATTTGATTGGTGGTTATATAAATATAATTCTAAAATCAAATTAATATGTTATTTTTATTTTATCAAGTCAAATCTTATAGAATTAGATTTGTGACTTTTAATATATATTGCATATAAATTATTTATCTTTATATGTGGATATTATGTGTTCTGAAGACACAATAAGGAAGAAAATGGAAGAATTAGTCAAAATTGCACAAAAGCAATAATTTTCTTCTACTAAATATTTAATAAATAAATATCCACTTATTTTATTCATAAAACGTGAATAACATTTTATATTTTTGAATACGCTCTGCAGTAAAATCATCAAAAAAAATATTATAATATATCGATTATGGATTTTAAATTAGTTTCACTCTTTTTTGTTATTTAGCAAAAGTTAAGTACTTAATTTACATAATGAGATTTATTTTCATTCTCTGAAGTAAATAAAATGAAATGAAATGGTATATCACAATATTGGGCATAAATAACAAACAATGACATTTATAACCATGATATAAAAGGTGTCGTGACGTAAAACCCACTCAATTGAATTTATTTCACTCCTTGATGGGAATGCAATAACGTATAATATTATGAGTGAGTACGAATAATGACAATAATATTCTTATCATTGTGAATCTTAATAAGATCATTATTGAATTTATGACCTTTGTAATTGTAGAAATAATAAGTAATTAAAATAAATTTTATCACCAGAAGTGACAAAAGATAGAAGACATGTTGATCATGTATTTGTTTTACACCAAAATATATGAAAGTAAATTTTGGTTTTGATACTAAAAGAATTATTAAAACCTCTTGAAGAGTAAATATAATCATTTAGAGAAATGACGGTCATGTGTTATTTATTATTATCTCTTTAATCTTGTAAGAATTTATTTTAAGGCTATTCGCAGAAATGAATGTCATATAGATATAATAATTTTGACAAATATAGTTATAAACTAAAAGTTTACAAGATTCAAATATTTTTATTTTTTGGCAATGATTGGCTGAGCAATCTTAAATCAATATTGATGTGAAAAGAAATTAAATCTTTATATAGATATTTGTTAAAAAAACTGATAGTTTCTTCAAATCTAATGGATTTTAATGGTTGTATTCTCTAAGCAATTTTTATGAGAACAAAACTCCCTAATAAGTAGTTAATTTAGCATAAAATATTCTTTATTTAAATATTATCTATGGATACTTTTGATTTGGTTTAAAATAAGAATTTCATTTGGTTTTCATATTTTTCCATAGATTATGCTAAATGCATTTGGAAAGAAGCTTCAAAGGGTGATTCCTGAAGTTTTGACAAAGCAAGCCAAGTTGGAGCTAAATTTCTAGGATACTCCAAGAAGTTTTCAAGTTAAGCTTGGGTAAGCATCAGCGAGGGACATATCCAAAGCAGGTCTAAAATCCCGCTGGAAGTTTTCAAGTTACCCTTATGCAAGCTTAGTGGGAAGCGTATCCAAAGCTGTTTGGGATTGAGGCTTTGCTAGCTAGAAGGAAATCATTAAAAAAAAAATCTGATCACTATTTTTGGGATTACAATAAATACTCAAAATTGAATATTGGGTTTTCCTGTAATTTTTGAATTTTCTAAAAATATTTATTTTCTTAGGATTTCTTTCTCTTGTTATAAATAGGGTCTTAAGTTTATTGAGGGGGACATCTTCTTCTTTTCATTTTAGGAATAACAATTGTTTTAGATTTCATTTTTCTTTTTGTTTTCTCCTGGTCATGCGTGGATGATATTTTATTTTCAGTCAAAGGTTAAATTCGAAGTAGAGGTTCTTCTATGGTTATGAGATCTTAATATATTTATTTTCTTCTTTAATTCCATTAATATTTGTCTACTTTTATGCATATATGGGAAGCTCTATCTTCATTGTCATCTTACTGTTTATTAGATGTGCCAGTTGTTCAATTTAATAGAATAACATATAACTAATCAACAAGATTAAATCCGTAATTATTTAGTTGAGTTGATTCAAGTAGCAAATAATATAATCCGATTGTAACCAAGCTTTTGGATTATATGATGAAAAATTCACAATCTGATTTAAATGAATCTTGGCTGTAGAGTTTGGTAATTAAGGCAGGGTATTTCTAAATCTTATTGCCATTAGCAAATTAAATTTTATTGTTTGTTTAAGGTTGTTTGCTAGTTAGAATTATTCATAGCACTTGTCTTGTTTAATCTAATAATTTGGTATTTCTAATTCTTACTGCTATTAGCAAATTAAATTATATCGCTTATTTAAAGTTGTTTGCTAGTTAGAGATTATTCATAGCACTTGCCTTGTTTAATCTAGTATTTCGAAAATATTGGTCGGCGACATTTTTTCAAAGATTATAAACTCTCTATTACTTGTAATTATTGAGTTATCTTAGAATCAATGATCAATCGAGAGAATTTCTTACTAAGAATTGCTTTTGATTGAATTTATCTTTTATTGATTTAAACTTGTTTCTTTTATTGCATCCTTACTTATTTTAATTGTTTGATTCATTCTCTACTATAAGTCCCTCCATTTTCACTTATATTATATTATTTTTTATTCTCAATTAAAAATTAGTTTGAATTAGTCCCTAAGGTTTGACCCTTCTCACTCTATCTATTAAAGATGATGTAAGGGGCTCAAGAAGTATCTGTAATTGATAAGTGTTGTTACATATTTATAGACAAATATTAACAGTAAACTCAGAAAAGATAATTACAAATAAAGTTAAAGATCTATATATATCTATGACTATATTTAGTTAACTTATGAAGTGGGATTGTGTTGTTTTGCTGAGATTATGTTGTTACGCCCCCGCAAGTTAGGGCTTAGCTAAACAACACCTAACTTGACTAGATGACGAAGGAAGAGTTGCTATGGTTGACCTTTTATTAGAGAATCTGCCAACTGATATGCGGAGTGAATGTGGTGAACTCGAAGAAATTCCTGTTGGATTTGATTCCCTATGAAATGAAAATCGATAGCAAGATGTTTCATTCGGCTATGGAAGACAGGATTGTGACAGAGATAAGTGACTCAAATATTATCACAATAAATAATTGGCACCTGAGTCAACTGAATATGTAATTTGTGAAGCAAATTCATCAACTAATTGGTCTCTGCAACAGCACTAGCGTCAACCCGATATTCTGCTTCCGTGGATGATCTTGTGACTGTCCATTTTTTCTTAGAAGACCAGCTGAGCGGTGTAAACCCAAAAGATGTGATATAACCAGAGGTGGAAGTGCGATCATATGGGTCACCTGCTCAATCAGCATCAGTATAAACATGGAGAGAGAGGATAGAGAATGACACAAGAGTAAACCGTAATTCATAGTGTGTTGCAAGTATCGAAGCACTCTTTTAACTGCTTGCCAGGGAGTAATAGTCGGGGAGTGCATAAACTGGGAAAGTTTATTGATTGAAAAACTATGTCAGTGCTAGCAAGTGACAAATGTTAAAGCTTGCCAAGAACATCACGATATTGTTTGGCACCTGTAGAGGCTGAGCCATCACAAAGGCGAAGAGAAGCAGAACTAGACATGGGAGACGACACTCCATTGCTCTCATGCATGTTGTATTTGTGAAGAAGATCTAAAATATACTTTGATTAAGAAAGAATTAAACCTTTCGGTTTGTGAAAAACCTCCACCCTAAGAAAATAATTTAGCTGACCAAGGTCCTTCAACATAAACGATTAGAAAATAATTTTTCAATGGATGTACCAAGCCCGAGTTGCCTACTTGAGGCTATAGATGGCTTTCTTGAGTTTACACACATGAGTAGGATAATCAGGATTCTCAAATCCCTGTGGTTGACTCATAAGAACTTCATAGTCAAGTTTCCCCTGCAAAAAGGCATTATTGACATCCAATTGATGTAAAGACCACTTTTGTTGAACTGCAAGTGTAAGAACAAGACAAACTATAGTTGGTTTGACAATCGGATTGAAAGTGGACTGATAATCAATGCCTGGTCATTGGGTAAATCCTTTGGCTATGAGTCATGCTTTATATTTGTTGAGGTCCCCATTCGCTTTGTACTTAATCCGAAATAGCCATTTAAAGCCCACAATATTCTGAGAGGGAGGTTTAGGAACTAATTTTTATGTCCGATTTTTTTATTAAAGCATTAAATTCATCCTTCATAGCTGCACGGTAATGAGCATCCTTCTTAACCTGTTTAATAATAGTAGGAATGGGTTAGTTGCAAACAACAGCTAGATAATAAAAAATTTCATTTGGTTTAAAGATATTATTTTGAGACCTAGTAACTATTCGGTGTGGGTTAGGAGGGGTTGGAGCAGGAGGCTCGAGTTAGGAATGAGGACGTACACTATCGGTGATAGAAGGAAGGGTGTTAGGTGGTAAGTTCATAGGAGAGTGAGTAATAGGTGAGGGTGATGCAAGAATTGAAAATGGTGAAGTAAGATTACCTTTGCACTATTGTGACAAGGAAGTAGAGAAACTAGAAGTCGCCTTTGTTGAAGTGTGGATGGTAGGAAAAGTTGCAAAAGTGGCCACCTTTGTATGATTATCGACAGCGGCAGAAATTAGAATTGGGGGAGGATTATGTTCATAAACACTTGGTGAGATAGGTGAACTCAATGTAAAAGACTCGAAATAAGGGTCACACGGATTATACTAGGAAGTGTTTGTTGGACTAGACTGAAAATCTCTAAAATGAGATTGATAAGGAAAAATATGGTAAAAAAACAAGACATCATGAGATAAAAAAATTCTAGATGAAGAAGGATCAAAATGTTAATGACAACAACGATATTGACTGGAAAAATCTAAGTAGACACATCGGTGAGATCTCAGTGCAAGTTTATGAGAAGTATACGGTTTAAGTCAAGGATAACACAAACACCTAAAGTCTGAAGCATAGAAAGTGAAGGACCAATTTTAAAAAGAAGTTGGAATGGGGTAGACGCTTAATTTTTGCCATAGAAATACACTCAATGATGATAACCTGTATTGCTAGGGAAGAAGATAAAGCACCAGAAGAACTTGATCCCGAAGTGGTGATATGAGTTTAGGAAGTGCGACCTATACTACAGTTTTCACATTTTTGGCAAAATGGGACCCATAAGCGCATCTTGAGTTTGCCCGGGACATGCCCCGATGTCCTATAGTACTCTGTGCATCACTCAGATCAATTTCATAAAAATCAAGTCAATTTGTTGTGAGGCCCACAATGGCCCAAGTGGGGCCCACTAGTGGCATCTAAGGACCCATCAATGGTGATGATTTTTCTCATGGTAGAACAAGTTTGGAACCTCCGATTGATTAGATTCTCGAACTAGGTATCCTAGGGTAAGAAATTGAATCCATTGGATTGTTTTCACTTTTTCGGTGTTTGTGTCGAAACAGGGCTCGAAAATGAACCTCAAGTTTGCCTGGGATAAATTTTCACGCCTTACGTTGATGCATGTACTATTTGAACCGATTTTATAGAAAATAAAAAAATGGATTTGCTTGAGAGAGCAGAAACAACAAACACAAATAAAAACACAAAATCAAAATCATACAAAACACAAACTAAAATCAATTTAATTATAAAAATCTTAGGAATTTTAGGAAGTTTGATATGGTGAGAGGGCTTTCTTAACGAAGTCAGTGTGTTTTAGACTCAGAAACACTCCTAGAAACACGAAATCAACAACATAGAAGCTCGGATTATTAAGGAGGGTGAGTGTTCTTGACTTGTTCTTCATCAAACTTAAAGCAATCTAAAAATTTTCTTCAAAACAAGGTAAATCGATAGTCTAAACCCTATTTTTTTCTTTATTTTCAGTTCATTTCAGTAGTAAATCATAAAAAATTGAGTCATTTGTGAGAGGAACACACAAAAAACTCAATTTTACTGAAATCTACAGCTTTTTGGCTGATCTGGCGCCAGTCAGATGAATCTGACGTAGGGAAGTCGAATCTGGAGCAAGCCAGATGGCAACTGCCCTGCGCCAGTTGCAACTACCCTACACCAGTTGTAACACCTAAAACCTCCAGCTTTCTGGTCCATGTTATACTTCGATTCTTTGGTGATTATATGTCGTATTTACCTTAAGGTGGGATGCGAGTCACTTCCAGTGGTGTTAATCTATAAGTTGAAGAGGGAAAAAACATAAAATTGTGCCTAGATTTTGATATCAAAGTGGGTTAAGGCATAAGGGCCGAAAATTCATGTTTGATTCAAATGAGTATGTTAATGATTAATGAGTATTTCTTGCTGGGATTTGTGAATTTTGTTCATCAAATAAGATGAACATTGTGATCATGAGCTACAATAACATTAAAATTGCTATATTTCATTTTCTAACATTTACTTTATGCAAATTTAACTATTATTCTAATATATATATATATATATATATATTTATTTATATGAATATTGCTTATTCAATTTTTTGTCATTTTAAGTTTTTAACATTAATTAACATTCTGACCTTTTATTTTCTTATGTTTATTTTGAGCAATTTATAATATTATTGAATTAAAATTTGTGTTTTAATATTTTCGATTGATGTTTGCATAAATCATAATGTGTGAATGTATGAAAGTGATACAATTGTCATTGTTGTGTATTTAATTTTCTGAGTGTGATGTTATTTGTATATATATAATTTGTAATTTATTATTCAATGGAGTTTGTAATACTATTTATGTAATTTGTTGAGAATTTAAAATACTTCTCATTATAATTGGTTTATAATAGATTAGATTTAATTTTTATTTGATTTAAGATTTTTTTTAGATATGGTTTGTGATAATTTAAATAGTGTTGATTTGTATTTATTATTTAAAAATGGAATATGTGAGGGCTATTGGGTAGAATATATTTTAAGAGATGATGTGTAATTCTTTTTGGATGTTTAATCTTCATGCTTCATGAATGATTTAGATTGTGATGATATGCTTAAATGACATCGTTTTCAAAATTGCATAAAATGATTTTACATCTGAAGTTAAATTAATACCGCAATTAATAAATAATGAATATTCGACAAACTAGGAGGCTGATTTAGATCGAGCGGAATGGGTGCCTAGCACATTTTCATTATAGTACGCAATGCTCAGACTCAATTTGGTTAAAATCGGATTAATTAGTTCCAATGAATTAATTAATTTGAGAATTTTTTTTTAATTTAGTAAAATAGGATGGTGACTCTAACATTTTCAAAAGTTTACCCAAGTAAGGAAACCTTTTCTGAGGATTAAAATGAGATTGGAAAAAATAATTTTATGAATTAAAATGAACAAAACCCGTTTGAATTTGGTTTACTTGAGTAACTCTTGAAGAAGCCATGAGATGGGCGTGAAAGCCACATCGTCCTCAGCCTGGCGACTCTACTGGGGAGACTTAGAGGGTTAACTCCATTAGTTGTTTGGATATTCATGTTTATTAATTATTTTATTAATTTAAATTATGTTCAATTTTTATGTACTTATAAGTTGTCATTCATGTATAATCTCTTATCAATCCTCATTTATACCCTAACACCCTTCGGTGATATTAGGAGATGTGATCTTCTCACTCTACTCGACTGTTGAGATCCGCCATTAATATATACCACCTATAAGTCAAGTACCAGTTGGTATATAAAATGATTTGGCACAATCTATTATCATTTTTTACTTCGATAAATGGGAGGAAACAATCGACTCTCACTTATAAAACCCAAGACTTATACATTGACCAAAACTCATGTAGTGGGCCGTAGTAATTTCCCTTAGGAATACTGCAATAAATATTTATTTGTTGCATCATGAATACATGTGAGTATCATCGGTTTCGAAACCCACATTAGTTTATGGAACCAACCCACTATGTCCTAGGAATATATAAAGACTGAACTATGCACTGTGTATGTTAGCTATGAGGTGGAGATCATGCATTTCCTTACTCGTGTTCTCCTTTTTTTTGCATTTAATTGCTATGATTGTACTATGTTCATGCATCATCTGACTGACTTACTATATTACTTAGGTTTAGTTCATTATGGCTTGATTAATGCGATCAAACCCTCGAAGGGCAAGAAACTATAGAAAATTGCTGAAAGTAAGACTAGCCAAAAAAACCAGGCCAAGGAGGAGTTATCCACTTGAAGACTAAAATTCTAAAATAGGGGCATGATCAGGCCCAAGCCCAATGCAAAAAGATCCAATGTTGGAGGTTCATTGGCTTCTGCAAGAAATTAGAAATGCTCAGATCGAACCCTTAAATCTTTTCCATAGTATTGAGGAATGCTTCACCCAAATACTTGATTACACTGATCGCCTTGTGGAAATCGATTATTTTTCTTTAGAAGAATCAAGAATGTATGAGAATTTTTAGGTTGTGTGTTTAAATTTTTGTAATATAAAACTACTTTTTGGGTTTAATTATAAAAGTCCATTCTTAGCGAGATATGTATATAAATACAAAAAAATAAAAAAAAGAAATCTTTGCTCAAATCACATCTTGAGGCAAAAAGAAAAGGATTAAAATATATGAAGTATTTGGCAATAAATAAAGCTTATTTTATTTTTTAGCGATTTTTAAGAATTTTTGCTGATTTAAGATTTGATCAATTTAATTAGAGCTTTAATGAACTATAACATTGGTTGCATTTCATGATGTTGCGATTGGGTGATATCTTTTCGTGTGACATTCCATGTATTCACACTTATCCATATATGCATCATATCATGTTTCTAACATTTACTTTTTGCAGACATGATAGCACCGACAAGCAAGAAAATGTTGTAAGAGGGTAGCTGGTTAAGGATAGAAGATCGTCAAAATTGAAGAGCTTCAGCCCCCATCGATCCATTAAAGTTAGTGCCCATAAAACCGACAAGCTCTAATCCTAAAGTTGAATGTTCTCCAATCCAAACGGATTTACAAGTTACGGTAGCAGAAAAAATGGCTGAGAATTTTTCATTGGTAGATATTGAGAAGTTGTTTGAGAAAATGATGGTAGTTAGCCTTGAGAAGATCATGAAGGCAGATATAAGCAAGGAAAAATTGGTACTAGAGGAAGGATAGAGGACTAACAAAGAGTCAGCAAAGAAAGATCCTACAAATGACAATTGGCAAGATGAAGAGTATTTCAAGAAGGCATTGATGAAAAAGATTGATGTTGAGCCAGTGGTTTTAGAGAAAGTGGAAAAGCTAGACAAGAAACTAGAAAAGCTACATCTGTTTATGAAGTCCAAGGGTATGGACCAGTATGTGGACATTGTTGAAGAGGATGATGAAGAATTGGGACTACGACAAGAAACCCCAGTTGCATATAAAATGCCAAAGGTAACAAAGTATGATGGAAGTGGCAGTCCGAAAGTACATTTGCTATAGTATAAGTCCATCATGGAGTTGGAAGGTCTACCAACAAAGGAGATTTTAAAGATGTTTCCTTATCATTAATGGGGTCCGCAAAGTCCTAGTATTATAGTTTGGACAAGAAGTTCAGAAGAGATTAAAGTGAGCTAACTAATCTCTTTCTCAAAGAATATGCCTATAGCCTTCAGATGGACGTCGATCCAAGAGATTTGGATTCAACTATATAGAAGCAAGATGAATCTTTCACTTACTATATGGCTAGATGGAGAGGCAAGGTCACTCAGATGAGGAATAAGCCTAACAATAAGGAGCAAATAAAGATCTTCATTAAGGGAACTTTACTGGCATTCTAAAAAAAGTTATATTATATGCCTTTAACTGAGTTTTCTCAAGTTTACAAAGTAGGAACGACAATTGAAGATAAGATTAGAGAAGACAAAAAGCATGGGAGTCGTTCCGTCAATTTTACTAGATCTGGATTTCAAGGGTTGGCTCAACCTAGCAAAAATTCGAATACTAGCAAGAGCACTGCTACCAACGCTTTGGATATAAGGGCTACTAATGTGCCACATAGAAGATTCTCCAATTTCGGTACTCCTTTGTCATGAGTTTTTGAGAAGGTAAAAGTGGCAGGATTGTAGAAGCCACTTGCACTAAAGCCTCTTCCTAATCCTTTACTAAGAATCTTCGACCATAATGCCTTGTCATTTTCACCAAAACAAGGTAACAATATTGATGATTGCTATCGATTGAGACATGAAATCCAAGACTTGATTGATAGTGGTGCAATCACTGACCTAGAGAAATCAAGGCCTAGCACACGGACCAATCTACTTCCAAACTTCAAGAGTGTGCAACCACCAAAGAATTTGTACATGGTTAAATCAGGGAAGACCCTAGAGTAGGTATTGTCAGAACTAGAGGAAGAAGAAGAAGAAATCAAAAGAAAGGTGCTGTTGGAATAGATCCAGGTTATGGTGCTAGACGTATGGGATAGTGATGACGAGTTGATAGTGAAAAATGAGCCAGTTTGGATAGAGAGTGAGGATGAGGTGGTAGCAGAGTCTGTTACTCTAGATGTTTGGAGTAACGAGGATGAAAAGGAAGCAGAATTTGTAAGCCATGTGACTTGTAGTGGTCGAATTTATCAACTTGATCCAGTTAAGCCTTTCGAAGAAAAAAGAAAAGAGAAGGTAAGTTCTTCCAATGCACTAAGAAGGGAAGCTGAAGACAACAAATTGATTAAGCAAATAAAAAGAACATAAGCAAGTGTTAGCATGTTGGATTTACTAATCTTATCAAAGGTGCATAGGGAGGGCTTACTGAAAGCAATGGTGGAAGTCTCTATTCTGCCATCCATATTGGCAATTGAATTTGTGGGATTGGTCTACGACGATCCTTTGCTGATAACCTTTTTTTGAAGATGAGCTTCCTCCTGATGGAAGAAATCACACCAAAGCTTTGTTCATCAAAGTTGAGGTGAGAGGAAGAGCCACTGGCAATGTAATGATTGATGATGGATCAGCTTTAAATGTGTGCCCACTAAAGCTCCTTTCCATGTTTAAGCTGGATGTGTATAATCTGGAAATGTTTGATGTCGTCATCAGAGCTTACGATGACTCAAGAAGACAAGTGGAGGGAACGTTTAAAACAATGGTGAAAGTTGGTCCTATTGAAAAAGGAAACTGAATTCATAGTAATTGACATTCTACTGACATTGCCTTATTGTTAGAACGTCCATGGTATCATTCATTGAGAGGTGTACCATTTACCCTGCATTAGAAGATAAAATTCCCATTCAATGGGAAAATTATCACCATACCTACTGCTAATAAGAGAAGCGTGGCTATGCTTAATGTAGACTAGTAGGTTTTACTTGGACTGGTTTCCAAATTACTGTTTTGAGTTTCGATATGAGTTTCGTCATGTGTAATATAATGAAGAAGATGAATTTTGAAGAAGAAAAAGGATTAGGGAAGGATCAAGAGGGGATTATTGAACTCCCAAAGATTCACACTCAAAGGAATCAAATGGGCTTGGGATACAAGATCAGGAATAAGCCATTGAAGAAACTTGGCTGGCTAGACATGGATGGACGTTTCGTTCGTTTGGGTGAGAATTCCTCTCCACGTCTTCCTATAGAGCCTTTTGAGCATAAAGGGAAGAAGTATCCGAGATTGGAGATTCTTGAAGATGTAATTGATATTCTGGCAGTGGTTCATGAGAACCAAAGTCTAAGTTAAAGATTGAAGACAATTAGGCTTGCATTGAAGAAAGCTTTGAAGAAGTTGAAGCCCCTACCAATGTGTTTGTTCCTATTAATAATGATTCTAATTATGATGAAATTTTAATGATTTTTAATGAAATGAATTCCAAATTTGCTTATTTGTTTGATGTTTTTCTTGATGGTTCCATTCATCAAGTATTTGACATTAATTCATCATGCGTGCTTGAATTAAATAAAAGCATAAAAGAAAATCTAAGATATTTATTAATTGGACTAGACTTGACATCAGAATTAATCATGAAATTTCAAAATCTACTCAAGGACAAAGTACAAGCTTTTGCATGGAGATATGAGGACATACTTGGGATCGATAGGTCTATAGTAGAGCACAAGATTGCTTTAAACCCCGAGTTTGGCCAATAAAATAGAAGAGGAAAAGGTTGCGACTAGAATGGGCTAAGAAGATTAAGGAATAAGTAACCAAGTAGATTAATGCAGGGTTCCTAGAAGTGGTCCATTATCCCGTTTGGTTAAGAGTCAGGATGTGCGTAGATTATCAGGATCTAAATAAAGCATCACCGAAGGACAATTTTCCTCTTCCTCACGCTAATGCCTTGATTAACAGTGCGGTAATGGTGGGATGTTATTCAATCATGGATGGTTTCTCTGGATATAATCAGATTCTCATGGCACTATAGGATAAGGCCAAGACAACTTTCATTATTGAATTTGGTACTTTCTGCTACTGAGTAATGCATTTTAGTCTTAAGAATGCTAGGGAAACCTACCAGAGAATGACAACCATATTGTTTCATGACATAATCCATAAGGAGTTAGAGGTGTACATCGATGATATGATTGTCATGACAAAGACGGTAGAAGAGCATTTAGAGGCTTTGAGAAAGTCCCTTGACAAGGTCATTAAGTATAAGCTATGATTGAATCTAAAGAAGTGTGAATTCAAAGTGACCTCTAAAAAACTACTGGGATTCATCGTGGGGCCAAATGGGATAGAGATTGACCCAGGCAAGACCAACGCCATCCAAGGAATGGAGCCACTCAAAACTGAAAAGCAGGTGCAAAGTTTTCTAGGGAAAATACAATACCTCAGCAGGTTCACTTCGAAGTTGTCTATTGTTTGTGACCTAATCTTCAAGCTCCTAAGGAAGAATCATCTACTAAAATGGAACGATCAATGCAAGACATCTTTCGATAAAATACCAAGGTACTTGTCAAGTCCCCCAGTTTTGTGCCCACCAAAGCCAAGGAAGCCCTTAATCCTATACTTGACAGTGGAAGACGCTAGAATAAGAGTGATAGCATGTAAATTTAGGATAAAATGTCATTTGTTCGATTATTGTCTATGGGTAGTTTTTGGTTAAAGCGAAAGTTTTTCACTTGATTTTCATGTTTCCTATAGGATATGCTAGATTTTTTTCAAAGAAAACTTTGGAGATTGATATCTTGAAGTTTTTTATGAAGCTATCAAATTAGAGCTAAATCCTTAAAAAGCTACTGGAAGTGTTCGGTTAACGCTTGGGCAAGCATAGATAAAGATCAGTCTAGGAGAGAGAAAAGTTGTTGGAAGTTTTTGCATAGCGTTTGGGCAAGCTCTATGCAGTCAGCCTTGCAGTTGAGAGAAAAGCTACTGGAAGATTTTTAATAGGGCTTGGCCAAGCGGTAGAGAGACACGACCTGAACATTTGTAAATCTTACTAGATGCGTGAAAATCTTCTAAAGTGCGAGTTGACCCATTTTTAAAGGAATTTTGCAGATATTTAATTAAATATATTAGATTTTTAAGAAAATATTTTATTTTTAGGTATTTCTTTTCTCCTCTATATATAGGATTTGAAGGATTGTAAAAGGGGATCAAATTTTTATTATCACTACTATTAGAATATATCTACAGTCTATTTTTATTCCTTGTGTTCTTCACAGCCATGAGTGGCTAAGTTCAATATTTTCAGTCAAGGGTTGATTTTATGTAGGGATTCTTCACGATTGCGAGATCTAAATATGATAAATATATTCTTTTAATTCGATTGGCTTTTTGTGTTTCTGAATTTATGAGAAACTCCATCTCTATTGGTTTCTTGTTATGTCTTCAATAAAGGCCCATTATTCAATCTAATAGGAAAGCATATAACTACCAATTGAGTTGAAATTCGTATTGTCTAACTCAATTGAACAAGTAGCGAATAGAATAATTTGATTGTGACCAGGCCTTCGGATTATATTATGGAAACCCACAATCTATTTTAAATGAACTAAGCTTGCAAGTTTGTTGGATAGGGCAGGGTCCTTCTAGTTTTTATTACTTCTAGTGGATTAAATTCTATTGCTTGTTTAGGGTTGTTTGCTAGTTAGAGATTATTCTAGCGCTTGTCTGTTTAATCTAATATTACGGAAGGATTTTTCAGAGGTGCTTGTCCAAAGATTATAACTTGTCAATTTTTTGAATTATAGAACTATTTTTGTATCAATGATTAATCAAGAGAATCCTCTGCTAGGAATCATCCTTGGCTGAATCGTTCCCATTATTGATTTTAATATTCATTTCGTCACTTTTTGTTACTTAATTATTTTTCAATTTCTACTTTGATTCAAATTCCCCCTTTTTATTTATTATTTTACCAACTGGTTTCAACTTAAAAATTAGCTTTTGTTAGTCTCTAGGGTTCGACCCTTCTCTCCCTATCTATGATTTATTTAGATTAGGAAGACTAGGAATTATTTTGTGGCTTCAACACCCATCAAATTTTGGCACTGTTTTCAGGGACTAATCTAAATCTGATTTCTTATTTTGATGACCAGATTGGAACAGGGTAATTTAGATTTTGATCCAAAAATGGAGAAGAGAGCCCATGCATTAAGGAAAGCAGCAAGACAATGAAAGAAACAAGCAGCCACGACATCCACACTTCCTTTAGACGAACCAACAGATGAACTTTCTGTAGAATCCATTGGAGAAGGAGTTGAATCTAAAGGAGAAGACGCCATGGCTGAAGTGATAGGTGTTAATTCTATTGTGTTTTAATATAGTTTGTATTTGAATTTTAGTAAGTTTTTATTGCTTTAATTTGATTTTAAATCACTTTTAGTACAATTATGTTCAAAAGCTTCCTCGATCTTTAATCCGCTTGATCTAAGAGAAAATTGCAGAAATTTAGCGCAGAAAAGAACTTTATAATACAAGGCACTTAGCCTCTAGCACGCCCAAGCCGTGCAAAGTGACACGCCCAAGTCGCGCTACGAAGCAAGTCTCAACAAAGAAAAACGCCCAAGTCTGTGAACACTCAATTTTTTCAGGCTCAAAAGCCTATTTTTCCGGACTGCAAACAGCCCGGCCGGACCAAAGGCCATTTTGGAAGTTCATCAGAAATATGCCAATATGGTACTTGAAACGTCCGGAAACTTACGAGGATCGCAGAACTGGTCCCGGAATATTTTTTGGAGGTCCGGAACTCCCGAAAAACCCTCTGGAAGTGAAAAAGAGAGAGAAAACGGGACACGCCCGCCGTCCGCGGCGGTAGCGCCCGCCCTGTGCGGCGGTAGCGCCCGCCGT
>CANUEP010087038.1:0-12934 GCA_947857235.1 Jatropha podagrica
CGGGCATTAGCCTAAATTTATTTATTGAGGCAGCTTATTTGCCTAATGATGACATGTAATGCATTTATGCAGTTGTAGAATTATTAGGAGTAGAAGAGAAGCATGCATGAAGTGCTAAAATTAAATAGGCGAATTTTTGATTTATATACCTGATTTAATCGACGACCGCTTCTTAACTCGAGATTAAGCTCCTCGTTAAGGGAATGTTAATTAGCTCGATTTATGTGACCAATTAACAAACAAGGAAGCAATAAAGCTAAAATTGAAAAAAATGCAGAAAAGCAGTAAAGAATCGCAAGGAGCGTAAGGGAGAAGGGATGTCCGTCAACACAGACTGAGCCCCTAAAAACGGAGGCCCGAGGGCCAAATTTATAGGAAACGGAGACCCGAGAGTGGTCTTGCCCGCCCCAGAAGGCGGGCGTGCCCGCCTGTCCGGGCGGGCGTGCGTGCCCCACTCTCTCTTTTTTTTCCACTCCGGAGGTTTTTTCGGGAGTTTCGGACCTCCAAAAAATATTCCGGGACTAGTTCCGCGATGCTCATAATTTTTCAGACATTTCAAGTACCATATTGGCACGCTTTCGGTGAATTTCCAAAATGGCCTTTGGTCCGGCCGGACTGTTTGCAGTCCGGGAAAATAGGCTTTTTGAGCCTAAAAAATTGAGTGTTCACACTAACACTGCAAAAAACACTGAAAAGTAGACAAGAGTTTAAGGAAATTCCTGTGGAAAATCCGCAAGAGTTTCCCCTAAAAATAAACTTGCCACACAAAGAAAACGGAAACACTTCCAAAATATATATTCCTCCAAACCCCAATACTCCAAATCAACGCAATAAATCACATAGCACTTCTAAAAACTCACATCAATTACTTAGGTTCTATCATATTATTTTACCATTCATTCAATGAATTAATTATTAACAACTATACACAATAAATTTACAAAAGATAATATTACTTAATTAATCACATATCTCATTAATTTACAAATTCAAAATTTATAAACTCAATACATTTTCACAATATTCCTATACATGCCATAACTACATTTCATTACATATCCTACTCAAAAATAAAATTCCTTCTCTGACACTACTCCTCTGGTCTTCAGGTAGCATCCACCACTCATAACCTGTGTGTGATAAAAATCGACACGCTGAGTGGAAACTCAGTGTTGCTAAATAATTTAGATAAAATAGCGAAAGTTACCTAAGTAGCAAATCTTAAATATAATTTAAAATAATTAAATCAAATATGAAATAAATATCAAAGACATACAAATTAAATTAAAATATTTCGAAAGTCATAAAGAAATTCATTCTTAAAAATTTATTCATAATTTGACAAATGTAAGAAAAATTCCATAAATATAAATGTATTTCCATTCTCTTTTATAACATAATAGAGTTTATTCTTAGTTATGGGCTCGTACATATACAGAGATAAATATAAATAGATTTGATTTCAGAATAACAGAATAATAGAATATTAGGATAGTAGCCTGTGAGAGCTCCACTCCATATTAGAGACGAAGCTTGTGGAAGCGCCCCTAATGGCCTATGAAAGTGCCACACAGAATAATAAGCATGTCCGCTTATTCATAAGGCCAGATAAGCCTAGCATATGATCATAACTTCCATATAACAGAAAGGCCTGATAAGCCGAGCATGCTCATGTACCAGAATAAATGTCATCTTACTACATTTCAATCATGCATACTAGAGCCCAAAACAAAACCATTCTTTTACATGTAACATTATTACTTATACATAAGTCCTTAGCAAAACATTTCATAACTTAATACTTATTATTTCAAAAATTTCTTAACTTACAATTTGTAAGCATTCATCAAATCCTACTTATGTTTCAATCAAAAATCATATTTTCTTAATACACATATACACGTAATTTTAACACTTAAAAATCAACATTTAAAAAGACAAAACAAGTCTTACCCACTAGGAGGAGGTTTGGCCTCTTTATGAAAACACAGGAGGGATGGTTTCCTCCATTAAAAGTCTTAATTACTAACTTAAAATCACTACTCAAACCATTAAATTCATTACTTGAAACAATTAAGCATAAAACCCATTTTTACACATTCAAAACCTTCTTTAAGTCTTGAGAAAAATGCTTAAACACTAGAATTCAAAGAAGAGGTTTTAACCATCATCAAATTGCTTATTAACAAACTCATTTAAGTTAAAATCAAGCATAGAAATCAAAGAAAACATAGTGCCCTTCGCCCACCATAGGTTCGGCCACTCTTGCAAATAGAAGGGGGAAATGTTTTCTTTTCAAAATAACCACACTTACTTAAAAGAAAACCATTCAAAGACTCATTAATCATCAAAGAAAGCAAAAGCAAGAAACAAATCAAAAGGGCTTTCCTCTAAGGGAGCTTCAGCCAAACTTAGGTGAAGGGGAAGGTGTTTCCCTTCCCTTTCAAGCATTCTATCATGCTTAAAAATCATGGAAAGTGATGTTAAAGCAATCAAATAACCATTTCCCCAACACAATTCACAATTTCTCAAAATTCATTCGAAAACCTAAAAAAATGGAAACTTAAAGAAAATGAAGGGAAAGTGAGATATTATTGTACTAACCTCTTAAACAAGCTGTAAGAAGCTTGGAAAGCCTCAATCCTTGGCTTTCTCCAACCTCTTCAAAGTAGGAAAAATTAACATAAGAATCAAGAATTAAGAAAAGAAATAGATGGAGCATGATTTAATGCATCAATTACATCTCTAAACCTTGAATTCTACTTATTAATTCACAAATCTAAATTTCACAACTTACATGTTCTTGATAGAAACTCTAATTTCCTTAGCTTAGGAGCACCAAAAACTACTTTTTCTACCTAATTCTTCAAGTTTATGCACTAATCTTTGGTTTAATCTATTTATTTTAAGGTAGTTTAGAGGTAGAAAAATGAGAGAAAATGGAGGAGAGTAGAGAGAGCAAATGGCTTAGAGAAGGAGAGGAAGAAGAAGTGTGAATAGTGTTGATGAGTGATACTTTTAAGTAGAAAAGTCAAACTTGACTTCTTAGTTTTATGCCAACTTAATGGCTACGATCAAGTCTCTAGTATTCTCATCCAATGGCTCTAAATATTCATCAATTAATTATCCTCTAATTATTATTTAACTCTACCAATTAATTAAATTAATTCCATAAAAATAATTCCTCAATTATTCCTTAACATACTATACTAGAAAACACTATTTGATAAATACCTTAATTCTCCAAAAATATTCATGAAATATTTTCTACCCACCTGAATCATGAAAACATGCTCCAAAAGTATTAAATAAAATATTAGACATGCATAGTAATTTTTTCGGACCAAAATAATACCAAATCTCGGACTGATGGTATTATTCACAAACTGGTAAATCGCTATTACCGACACTAAAAAAGGGATTGTTATATGGTCTCGATCAGTCCAGCCACTAGAGCCCTTTAGAACTACTGCCCAATCAAGCTGCAAACTCCTCATATGCCGAACACCTCTTCTTCAAAATGTGAACCAAATCGAAACACATGAGCCTTTGGATCCCACAGGTGCAAACATGCATCCAAAAAAGCTTAGTCTACTGGCAAGCCCCTCAGCACCACCAAAGAAGCCATAACGTACTGGCTTAGATTAATCTTCTTGACCTTTATCAACCTCTAGGTTCACCTTGTGTGCCATAACTAATGAATGACTCCATTTTTGGGCAAAATCTAAGAAAATTTAGAAAATTCGGGCCCTAAGGTGCAAAATGACACCATTTTGAAGCCATAAATTAGGTATTTATGGGCTCCCAACTTTCACCGTTAGAAGGTGACGGCACCGATCAAGCCTAAATCGACGACGGCATCAATCAGGCCTAAATCGACGCGGACTATCTCTAAAATGACATTGATTTGGCCTGCATAAAGTGCCAAAATGACAACATTTTGGAGTTAGCCAGCGTCGATTCTAGGCACCACAGCATTGATCTACCCACTAAAAGAAAAAAAAAAAGAGAGAAGAAGAGAGGGAGAAGAAAATAAAAACCAAAAATCATTTTTCTAGAGTGAATATTGACATATAGGGCTTGAGTTTCCCATAGACACTCTATTAAAAATTGAGTTGGACCATCAGAATGGTGTGTCACATGCATAAATACTTTTGCTTATAAAATTAACCATGATCTTTATATCAAGTCATGTTCGAAAAGAAACTGGCATTTTGGTGCATAATTTAACAAAATGTCCTTAAGACAAGGTAACTAGTGCCAAAATTCCACAAATAGGGTAATTAGTGCCAAAATCAACTATAAATAGGGCGATTGATGCTAACACACAGAAACCAAGTGACCAACACCACAACAAAGCAGACAACAGGACAAGCGATGCCAAGATTCTCAAGCAAGGCAACCACTGCCAAGATTCTAAAGCAAGGCAACCAATGCCAAGATTTTAAAGCGACGCAATCAATGCCAAGACTTTCGAATAGTATGATCAGCATTGAAACTAGACAAAGACAATGCGATGAGCAATAAATCAGCAAAATAGGGCAATTAGTGCCAAAATATTCTCAAACAAGCCCGTCAATAACATCAAAATAGACAATAGGGCAATCAGTGCCAAAATCAACTATAAAGAGGGCGATCAGTGGCAACACATAGAAACAGCGCGACCAGCAACACAGCAAGGTAGACAATAGGCAATCAGTGCTAAAATCTACTATAAATACTGTGGCCAATGCCAATTCATAGAAAAAGGGCGATTAGCACTAAGATAAACCCAAAACAAGCAATTAGACAAAATTCACATACAGGCAACCAGTGCAAACACAAATTTAAGCATTTAGTGCAAATGCATATAATAAGCAAAACAAACATGCAAAAAAAAAAAGATTCCATAAATAAAAAAGGTAAAAAGATCCCAGAATAAATGTTTGATGCTTAAACTAGGGCATACCAGCCTATAATGCAGTGATATAGCGATCAGTGCCGACAAATATATGTAAGACTTAAGGTGACCCTATTGCCTATGCTTCTTTGATTGCTCCTCTTTCTTTGCTGCTTTTGTACTCTCCATCGTCTCGTGGGTAAGAGAGTCAGAAAAAGTTGCTCGGAGACGACCCACGACTATAAATATCTCCTAGGCCCATTTAATAGGCCACTGTAGGTAAACACAGAAAAAGGTTATCAACTGGCATCTGGGGTCAGCTTGAAAATCAAATACAGAGCGAAGAAAGGGAACTCACCAGCACGTCAGTGGATATGCTGGCCAACCATCAGGCACACCCTCTGGCACTAGATAGTAAGTGGTCCTCCCCGAGTCAAAATTGAGGACTCTCTCCTACGATTCTAGCCTAAAATGAAGGGAGTTGTTGCTAAATTGAGAACTCTCATATGTAGGTCATGACCAGTTGAAGACGATCTGCCACCCGTGGAGGTACCAGTTGAAGCTAAGGGGTGACCAATGGGACCAAATCCAGCCCCTATACCCTCTACCACGTTAAAAATGGTCTCCCATTCTATATCAAAATTGAAGTCCTTTGCAGGATCCATATCGCCACCCTATCTTTAAGGAGTCAACCTAGCCCCCGTGCTTGAGGTCCTATCCATAGGAGACTCAACTTTAGGGGCTAAGGTGGCAGCAACCCAATCTGCGTAGGTTTCCTAAATAAGAGGAAAGGCTCGATCGGCTCCCTCCCTCACCTTTTAATTTTGGTTCTCAACGTCAATGTCATTTAGCATGTCTACTAGAGGCTTGGTTGGGATACGATAAAGGCCCATTATCTAATGATAAAATCGCTCACCCAGGTAATAGCACCTAATTGACCTGAATCTCAGGTGAACCCGACTATGCATTATATCTCAAATTATGGCTCAAAAAAATAATATGTGATTTAGTCTAGACTCACTTGAGCTATTGATAGCTTATTAAACCTCCTCCTCAGAGCAGGATGGTCCTCCCTAGTATGCCTTCCTATCAAAGCAAGTTTGAAGCACTGCATTGCCAGGACCTGCAGTGGCACGTCATTGGTCAGCACAGGGGCAAGGAAAAGGAAAAGGAAGAAGGCCCAAGCATGCAAATGAAAATTCAAAAATTTCAAAACAGAAAGGACAATTCACAAACCCAATGAAGATGTTTCAGAAAATAGACCTCTTAGATGTATGTAGTGCCTCCTAATCCAATCCAGCCACGACGACTATATCTACTTATGTCATTGTACATCATAGCCATAAAGGCGCCGCCCCAGTCATACTCTCCCAACAACCTTAGGCTGTTAGGGATGCCACAAAGGATATATGATCAGCCCAATCATGTGCAATTATGCATCCTAAAGTTAGAAGAAGGGATGCACGAGTCATCCTCTAAGTGGTGGCTCTTTCCCCACCATCTCAACTCAGCTCCATTAGCTACTCGCATAAAGTACTACGACGGTATGACCCTCCAGGGCTAAGCTTTAGAGAAAAACCCAGCAGATCTATAAGGCACTTAGGCATGAGCATGCAAGAACCCACATTTAGCATACTGGAGCCGAAATGGATCCTTGTCAAAATGGCAAACTCAAGAGGGATAATGGTCCACTCGCCAATGGCTGTAAGGAAAGTATCGACAGTCTCCCACCATCTCTCTACTAATGCCCTCCATAATGGAAAGTAAGCATTCACACTCTTTGTTATAAGCCAAAAGATATAAACCAACACGGGCTATCATCTCAGTGACAACGAGGTACCTCTGGATAATCCCTGCCACTACACTAAGGTCCTCCTCTATAATAGGCTCTCATCTATCAGGAATGAGCGTGCACACACACACACACACACAAAAAACACAAATGTTTTTTTTTTTTTATGAATCCAAGTTCAATTCCTATTTGCACATCTAGCTAATAATCTAGCAGGTGGTCTAGTGCAAAAGCATTTTATGCTACAAAACTAACATCCCATGCAGGAAAAACTATAGAAGTTTTCAGACATAAAATAGGATTTTCAGACCAACTATAGAAGTTCTCATACTTAAAATAGGTTTTCAAGTCTAATTATAGGAGTTTTCAAACTAAAAATAAGGTTTTTAGACCAACTACAGAAGTTCTCAAACTTAAAATAGGGTTTTTAAGGAAACTATAGAAGTTTTTAGACTTAAAACAAGGTTTTCAAACAAACTAAAGAAGTTCTCAAGACTTAAAACAAGGTTTCTAAACCAACTACATAAGTTTTTAGACTTAAAATCAAATTTTCAGACCAACTATAAGAGTTTTCAAACTCACATAAGGGTATTCAGACCTATCAGACTCCTCTCAGACCATTCACAAGGTCACAGGAGGTCAATGCCTTTATTAGAGCCAAACAAGCCATAAGGGCAAAATAGTAATTATTTAACAACTAGGTACCACACCGTAAAATACAATCATACTCCAACCAAGACTACCTACAGGGTCTAAGGAGGCTACATCTTCAATTAGAGACAAAATCAAACCTAAAATCTGAACATAAAGGATTTTTAGGTAAGAGCACAATTCCCTAGAAATTAGAGGACTTAACTACAGCTTCCAACAAAGCAATTTAGAAGCATCATCCTAATACGCTATGTTTCTATAGGGTCACATTCAGTAATTAATATTCAGGGTGAACCTAAAATCTATTAGGTATGCAATTAGGGACCAAAGTACAACAAAATAAAAGTGTAAAGGCTAATCACAGAAATTACCATGCTCTGCTCAACGTTTGAAAGATGAGATTTTCGATCCCTTAGGATAAAGTTGGTACTGCCTGAAGCTTTTAGAGGAGCGCACCTCGATTGTTGAGCCATCTCTTCTAAAAGATAATGGATCTTCAGAGATTTTTAGTAAAAGAAAGCAAGGAAAGCAATGAGAAGGTGTGATCAAATGGGGTCACCCCCTTACCCCTACTCAGAGGAACAAACTTTTTGGGACTCATCCGAATTTCAATCAACAGACGGTCACAGTCAAAACATCAATGGCAGAATTTTGGATTCATCTATACATTCTGATCGAATAGGAGACTATAGAAAAACCTCAAAAAACCAGGCAGACTAGACCAGCTCTAGAAAAATTTTCTCAAAATTAGATGAAATTCATACAAGATGTTCTAAACATTCCCACAAACCTTCAGGTATGATTTTAAAACCAAGTTTACATTTAAAAGTGCTAAAATTGGAGTCCAGTAAATCGGCCCTTGATCATCTTCGATCTCTCAGAGCGGGCAAACTATTGACCATGATTTCAGCATCGAGCTCTAAAAAATTCTGCTACAGTTCCAACGCTGTGAGAATCATCTTGATCAAATTTCGTTTGGGCCTTGAACAGACTCTCGAAAGCCCAAAAACCCTAAAATCAAAGGGCAAGGGCATTTTAGTAATCAACCAGGATCGGCGTCGATCACCCCAACCGCAGTGCCTATCAGCCTAGTGTCGGTGTCGATCAGACTGATGATATGACACCCATCCTACATTGATCAATAGGTCATCGATGCTAATTTAGAGGTGGCAAACACCGATCAGGCCTAGCTTAGCCATCTCCTTGCCTATAAATATGGCACTCTCCCCTTCATTTCAAGCAACACTTATTGCTCGATCGAGCACTTCTCAAGCATCAATGACTCTCACTCTCACTTTTACGATTCTCTGACCATAAAGTTTGACCTTGCTCTTCTTCCTTAGGTCAGTTAAAGCCTAAATTGGCTCTCAAAAATTGATCCTTTCGACTTTCAATCACAATTTTACCTTCCTTAGGACAAAGCTGCTAGTTGGTTGATTCATTATTAATTAAATCTAGTGATTGATTAATAATTCATCATTTAACAATATTATATAATACTATATGGGTCCTCATGCCCTACCTTAGCTTATATTGGAGGCAGACTTGATCTCTTTAGTTAATAACTCCCTATAGAGCATCGATTTGGCCATGTCACAAGCACGAGGGTATAATCACTAAAACTCAGACCTTTGTCAATTAATCCCGACCCATTCGATAAATTACCAACTGCCAAAAGCCTAGTTCATTCGACACTAAGCATCCTTTAAGCCTGATCCGTCAGGCAAACTAAGCTCGATCCGTTCTGTAAAATCGCAAGACCAGTTTTCAGACTAAAGTCGATCCAGTCGAAACACCAATAAGCCCACTCTAAGAGTGGCATCCTCAAAACCCTACCATCTTGATTGATGGTAGAACTTTGTGTGCCCTGATCCACATACATACAAGGTACGAAGGCATACCTATAGATTTCAGCCTAGGTAACGGGCCCCCGACCGAACTGATCGATCGAGACTTAGGGGAATGTGTTGCATGACCTAGAACCCTCGATAACGAGACTAGAGTTAGGCTTCCCTTCTAATTACACACCTTTATTACATTTGCTTACTTTTAATGCACTTTATTCTAGATATTGCCATGCATTATAAGTATGTTCATGCATCGATATTCTAACATTCATGCAAAACAACACTTTTAATTTATAGTTAGACCCAAACTTTTGATCCACACACAACGAAGCAGAAAACCTAGTCCCCGAACCCAATAATTTGAGCTAGTGCATTTTATCCATTGTGGCACACTAAAAGGAGTCAATCACAGAGCTTTTACTTATATTTTCCCCGAAAGTAATAATAAATTGAGGAGGTGACTCTAAGCACACCACACACAGTCAAAAGTGCTCCAAAGAGCGAAACTCAACACCACTTAAGTGCTAAATGAGCCATAAAACTAATAAAAGTTTATAATCGGGTCAATTAAATAAACTAGCCATAACAGGACTAAATCAAACAAAGGGAGAGGGACCACAGCGGGTTCCGTTTGTTCTCAGCTTTTCAAATTTCGTGACGAACCAACCAATAGGCCAATTTGGTTAGACTCCATCCTTCAGATCCTTCCCATAGCACTTTCCACTAGGGACCTTAAACATTTGTCAAACTAAAAAATGTAGTAAAAGGACTACAGAGCAAGCTTCGGATCTCTAATTTCGGTCTAATTGAAAATCACCTTCGATACATTCAAATGCATCATATGGGATCCTTTTCCATCGTTAGAACTAAGCATATCGAGTTTCTATTGTCACTTTGGGGCAATCTTCCTTAAAGCTATCCTGGGTAGAGAGAGCTGCTCACTCGTCCAGCGTACCTTAGTTCCTTGCGGTAGGGCATACCAATTATTCCATTTGATACGACATGGTAAAATGACGAGGTATATACCAAATCTAGCAAATGGGACCCTTAGAACAATCCACCAAAAGCATGTAATGTCCCTAGCTTTTATCCCTAGGATTATATGCACCCTACATCATGAAACTATTTTGGCATAACATTTGTGTACTCACACATTCCATGTTATGGACCAAAAGTCAACTAAAACACCAACCAGTGGTAACCCATACACCAATCCAATGGTCCACTACACACTAACCAGTGGTAAACTAAAACTCCAACCAGTGGTAACCCATACACCAACTAGTGGTAACCCATACACTAATTTTGTGGTAAACTAAAACACCAACTAGTGGTAACCCATAATCCAATCTAGTGGTCAACTGAACACCAACCAATAGTAACTCATACATCAATCCAGTAGTGAACTAAACACTCATACACCAATCCAGTAGTTAACTAAACGCCAACCAATGGTCAACCTAAAAGCCAGTTTCTATCCAAAAGTCTGAAACTAGACTTAAGCACCCCAGACTACGAAAAGCCTCAATCCTAACCTGAGTACCCTCCTCAAACCTAACCTGAGCACCTTCATCTCCCGGGTATAATGCCCGAGTCATGCCATTAGATCTTGGCTCGTGCATTACCTCCTCCTAACCAAAAGCCTCAAACCTTACCTAAGCACCTCCACCAATTAAAGCCTTAAACTAGACCTAAGAACCCTCATATTATTAAATTAAGCCTCAAACCTAACCTGAGCACCTTCATCTTCCAAACTAGGGCCAATGGCCAAGTCATGCCATCAAATCTTGGCTCGTGCATTACTTCCTTTTATCTAAAAGCCTTAAACCAGGCCTGAGCACCTCAGACTACCAAAAGCCTCAAAATAGACTTGAGCGCCCTAAACCTCCAAAAAGCCTTAGATTTAACCTAAGCACCCTCATTTACCAAACCAGGGGCAATGCTCAAGTGAGGCCATCAATTTTTGGTTCACGCATTGCTTCCTCCTATTTCAAAGCCTCAAACCAAACTTGAACACCCAAAACTACTAAAAAGCCTCAAAGCCTGACCTGAGCGCCCTCCGACTAATAGAACTTTGAAGAGTAACCTGAGTTGCTAAGCCTCAATAATATATAATTTTGAGAACTTCTACAATGGATGTGTATTGATGCCCCTCTTTTATTTACTTCTACTAGAGAACAACTAGTAGTCAAAATTGTAACATCCTTATCTAGTCCTGTAGGACTAGACAGTGATGTCACATTCTATGCTAAAAACGCAGACTAATTTTCTTATTCATTCAATTTGATTTTAAATTAAAAAGACATTTAATTAAATAAAAGAATATAAATCATAATATATTAGAAAATTCAGTAATAACATTTTTTTATAACTTTGATAACTGTTTAAACACCGTACAAAGATATCTATATTTAAAATATTAATTCCTTTGTAGAACTTTTAATATTAAAAATTAAATAATTAAATTGAATTATAAAATAGCCTATCAATTAAAACTCAAGATAAGTTTAGTGTTAAATGTTAATTCCCAAACCACTACTTACACACTCAACAAATAATTAAAACTTATACTACACACCAAATTCTTACTATATACCTAAATGTCTGAAGAACTTCCTCCCCCTCTGATTCTGGATTATCAAATCACCTCAACTTATATTATCTTGAACTTGCACGTGAGAAAACTCATCGCGCTGAATATAACACTCAGTGATGGTATTCATAATTTAAATCAAATAATAATTTTAGAAATATAAATTTTGAAGTGATTTCCTTTATTATATACATTTATATACAAATATTAATAATCATTTTTATCATTGTCTTAAATATTTATCTTTAACTGAATAATTAAAACATTTTAAAATTCATTCCTCAAATTAATATAATATAAACCTACTAACTACCAATACCACATATTCCTTTAATTCAACAACATATAACAACTCAAAACATATAACAAAACTTATTATCTTAATTTTCTTAAAAATAAATTCTTACATATGGGCTCAAATACACTTAGGAGAAAATGTAGATAAGATTTATGAATCCCATAATTGTGGCATGTGAAAGTGTCATCACATATCAGAATTGTGGCATGTAAAAGCGCCACCACACATATCAAAATTATGTCCTATGAAAGCAACACCACACATATCAGAATTGTGGCTTGTGAAAGCGCCACCATACAGAATAATAAGCACGTTTGCTTATTCAGAAGGGCTGATAACCCTAGCATATGATCATAGCTTTCACATAACAGAATGGCCTAATAAGCCGAGCGTGCTTAAGTATAGAAATAAATCAGATCATGCAATACATTCACACTAAGTATATTAGAGCCCAAAAACTTATCATTTTTGCTTATTCAGAATATTTCACATATAACTTGTTCTTTTCTTATTTCACTTACAGATATCATAAAATACCATTCATAGCCACCACTCAAACTTTAATTAATAAGTGGCCAATAATCATCATTTTCATAAAATATAATTTCAATAAATTCATAAAATTATTTAAAAATAATATCATATCAATTAATGTATCATTTCTTTGAAAATCAATAAAATAATATTTTAATAACTTCACTAATTCCTTTTTAAGAAAATAACTCACATCGTAAATATATATATATATATATATATATATATATATATATATATATATATATATATATATATATATATATATATATAAAAAATATAGTATATTTTAAATAAAAAAAAAATATATTATATATCTAACCGGGCTATAGAGTCTGAG